>CAUYRT010022665.1:0-30552 GCA_963574885.1 Lepilemur ruficaudatus
CCTAGCTCATAGCAACCTCAAACTCCTGGGCTCAAGCAATCCTTCTGCCTCAGCCTCCCGAGTAGCTGGGACTACAGGCATGTGCCACCATGCCCGGCTAATTTTTTCTATATATTTTTATATAGAGATAGTTTTATATATATAAATATATATAGTTGGCCAATTAATTTATTTCTATTTTTAGTTAGAGACAGGGTTTGGCTCTTGCTTGGGCTGGTTTTGAACTCCTGACCTTGAGCAATCTACCTGCCTCAGCCTCCCAGAGTGCTAGGATTACAGGCATGAGCCACCGCACCCAGCCAATTCATTAGAAGTTTGATGTTTAATTTTTACATATAAGAATGATAAGCCTTTTAGAAATAACTTCTAATACGTGTGAGGATTTAAAGTAGATGAGCTAATTTCTTAACATGCCTGCATTTTTGCATAAATCCAGATACTTTCTCCTATAAGAAACTCCATACATTTGAGCAAGTTGACAACCTTTCTCTTTGGTTCTTTGTTAAATGTTAGTATTATAGGCAAAGTGATAACATCAATATAGTCCTGACTTGTATTTCATAAAGCAGAGTTGATGAAGTGGTGTTCTAGCAGAAGAAACAATCCCTCACTACCCTCTCCCAGACTCTAGGGAACTGGGCAACAGAGTTAGCATTTCATTTAAAATGACAAAATGAGCAATAACTAAATAGCTTTCTTCACCCAGGCAGTATAGCACAATGTTTAAGAGAGTGAACTCTGGACTCAGACTGCCTATGTTTAAGTGCTGACTATACTGCTTACTGGTTGTGTGATCCTGGGTAGGTTGCTTAATTTCCCTGTGCCTCAGTTTCTGAAAAATGGTGATATTAACGATACCTGCCTCACAGGATCCTTATAAGGATTAATCAAGACAACCATGGAGGCCAGGTGCAGTGGCTCACATTTGCAATCCCAGCAATTTGGGAGTCTAAGACAGAGGATCACTTGAGGCCTGGAGTTCAAGACCAGCCTGGGCAATATAATGAGACCTCATCTCTACAAATAATAAAAAATAAGTTGGGCATAGTGACAAGGACTACTCAAGAGGCTGAGGTGGGAGGATCACTTGAGCCCAGGAGTTTAAGGTTACAGTGAACTATTATTGGGCCACTGCACTCCAGCCTGGGTGACAGAGCAAGACCCTGTATCTAAAAAAATAAAATTAAAATAAAAGAGATAAGCATGGAAAGCACGTAGAGCATTTATTGACTCCCAATAAATGGTAGCTATTTTTATTATCATACCTTCCTCCTGCTATTTTCCAAGGAGGGGACTACTTATGAAGCAGTCTGGCCTCACATCAAACCCTGCAGAAGTGAAAGAGCTGAAAGCTTGCTTAGGAAAAGTTTCAGGAAATAAAGAACTGCATATAAATGGGCATGTATAGTCATTTGAATGATTAAGTTAATCTATACATACCATGTACTACAATACACTTACAATGGAAGTCTAATAAAGGCAAAATTCTGGAGTACTGTTCCAGTTTGCACAATTCCAAGACTCTGAATGTAGTCAGAGTAGAAAGTACACTGGACTAAGAGCTCAAGAAGCGGTATTCTTGTTCCAGCTCTACCAATAATGTCTGTATAACCTTGAGTAAACTGCTTCACCTATTGGAATCTTAGCTGTCTCATCTAGGACAGAAGAATAATGATAATGCATGCACTACATACCACACAAGGTTGTCGTGCAGATAAAACAATATTGTGTGGAAAAGCTTAGTACATTGTAAAATGCTATGCAAATTTGAGTTTTTCATTATTATTCTTAGAATCTTTCCTTGCCTGAGCTGCCTCCTAAAAAAGAACCTGAAGCAAAGATTTGTTATGTACACACAGTTTATTTGGAAACATTATCCCTGGCAGCAGGAAGAAATAAGGCACAGAAGTGAAATAGGAACAAAGGGAGGGCCAACACAAGGATGTGTTACTGAGTTGGCTACCACTACGGGCTACTGGTGACTTGGTTCCCCAGAACCTTCCTGGGCACCTATATTAGTGCATCTCAGAACCATCCACTAGGGAAATAAAGTTGAAGAATTTTACTTAGCAGTTTCTGTCTCCCATTGGTCGTGGGTGGCATCATCGGACATTGTTTTCTTTGCATTTGAGAGTTGTGGCTATTCCCATAGGTGGCCAGCATCATCATGTCAGATAGGTCCATGGCAAGAAGGGAGATGGGAATGCCCAGTCGCCCCTACCTGAAGCTGGTCCAAGCCTGCACAGAATGCGCTGCCACACAGTGGTTGGAGCAAAGGATCTGAGAGGATTTGAAGTGGTTATTACACAGGGGATGTCCTGCAGAGCCCTTCTGAGAGATCATAACCCCTATTATCCCTTTCTTGAGATAACAAAGAAAGGAAAGTGCAAAGTCATTGCAATCTGAGGGACAGAGTTCCAAATTACTTTTGTTTTTTGTCTTACAATCACACAGATGGTAACCCGGACTTTTTCTTACCAAACCTCTGTTGTCCTCCCTCACTCCTTCCTCTTTCCTAAAGCTGCAAGATGCAGCTTTAATATAAAATCCCCAATTCAAAGATGTTTCAAAAGAGCTCAGGTTTGCTGGCTTTGAGAGAGAGAGAGAGAGAGAGAGAGAGAGAGAGAGAGAGAGAGCGAGCAAAAGAGTGTGTGTGTGTGTGTGTGTGTGTGTGTGTAATGAAATGAAAAAATATAACTGGAAAGCTCAGTGGCTACATGGGCACAATTTCTTGTCCTCCCAATTGTGGTGCGAAGGTAATTCCACTATTTCAAACTGCCATTCTGATGTTACAGATTACAGGACTGATCTATAATCAGATAAGCAATGTACAAATGAGCATTTGGATGGATTTGTTAGTCACATTTAAGAACAAACTCAATGGACAGTGTTGCACAAAGGAAGAAACGTGCCAAATACCTTTGACATCAGACACACAAGTATTCCACGTCTTGCTCTGGCACATGTAGTCGAGTGATCTTAATCCCTCTAAACCTACATTTGCTCACCTGTACAATGAGAGTATTGAAGTCTATGCCACAGGGTCATAGTGAAGATCTGAAATTAGAGATGATATGTGTTCCTACCTAAAACAATACTTGGAAAATAGGAGACATTCAATAAATAGCTGTTATTATTATCATTATCACTATCATCAACACTATCAGTGTTAGTAATCTATACATTTCCGGTACTTCTTACAGAAAATGCAAGCTAATGTTTCTAGCTCAAAATCTGAGAGAAGTGGCAAGCCTAAGAGAAAAATCACATCCACAAAACAAAGGGACCCTCTAGCTCAGTGGTATGTTTGCCAGGCCCAGGAACTCAGTCCATTTAAGAAACATTTATTGAGCACTTAGTATGTACCAGGCACTATACCAGGTCCTGTGGAGACTACAGATGTGGTGAAGGCTCCCAACTTAATGGGCAGACACCCACACAAATAAAGCCAGAACTTTCAGGATATAGGACAACTGATAAGATTTGTACAAAGTTAAATAAAGGAGTTTTGATTTTATATGCAACAGGAGACCATTTAAGAGACAGGCCCAAACAGAGCTTTCAGAGCAGTTATCATGCCAGAGGTTTAATGAAGCCTTCTTTAGCACAGCAGTCCCCAACCTTTTTGGCACCAGGAACCAGTTTCATGGAAGACAATTTTTCCACAGACAGGGGTTGGATGGGGTGGTTTGGGGATGATTCAAGAGCATGACATTTATTGTGCAGTCAAACTTCTCTGCTAATGATAATCTGTATTTGCAGCCACTCCCCAGTGCTAGCATTACTGCCTCAGCTCCACTTCTGATCATCAGGCATTAGATTCTCATAAGGAGCACCCGATCTAGATCCCTCACACGTACAGTTTATGGTATGGTTTGTGTCCCTATGAGAATCTAATGCCGCTGCTAATCTGACAGGAGACGAAGCTTATGCAATGACGTGAGTGATGGGGAGCAGTATAAATACAGATGAAGCTTCACTCGCTGGTCTGCAGCTCATATCCTGCTGTGAAGCCCAATTCCTAATGGACTAGTAGTGGTCCATGGCCTGGGGTTGGGGACCACAACTCTAGCACACAGCCCTATGCTTGATACTAGGGATTGCTACATAGTCTCTTATCATCTAGCTACTATTTAATGAAGGCAGAGGTCCGTACATTTAAGGTGAAAATAAGTTCTCTCTTATGGGCAAATAACTATTTCATATCAGTTCAGCTGGGGAACAATCCATGCCACATGCTACTGGTAGATTCATCTTCCATGTTCACCAACTTCCATAGCTCCACATTGTGTACAATGTTTCTCAAAGTGTGGTTTTCCAACCCAGCAGTGTTTACATGTGAAAGCTCAGACCTCACCCCAGACCTACTAAATAGAAGGTCTTGGGAGTAAGGCTCGACAACCCACATAACCACAAGACTTGCAGGTGATTCTGACATACACTAAAGTTTGAGCGACACTGATGTACAGGATAAACTTCAAATTTAGCCAGGTGTGCAAAGCTGGTAGTCAAATATTTGAAACCTGGCCTTCACTGACTTATACAATTTCACTGGTAGGGGTTACCCTCATCTTGTCCCTCCTTGTATCCCAATAAATTATCTAAATCTACAGTTGGGTTCCTAAGAGATTCAACAGAATGGATCTAGGAGCAAAATTCACTCCCTTTAATCCCTGAGCAGAGAGCCTTTTGTCCTAAATCCTTGCCTATTATCCTTTCTTGGATAAACCAGGTTAAATAACACACAACCCTCAAGATCTTTCACATTATCACCTATTTCATTCCTGCTTGGCCCTTTCCCCTGAACATTATGGTGGAAAAGTATAGACACTTAAGTCAAACAAACCAATATTTGGATCCTTTATCTATCACTTAAGTAGCTAAATAGCTTAGGAAAGTAATTTTACCTAAGTCTTGGTTTGTCATTTATAATTTGGGGGTAATAATATCTACATGACAAGGCTGTTGAAAAAATCACATATATAGAACACTGAGTGCTGAAAACTCCATTTATCCTCATCATTCATCATCATCATCATCATCATCAATAACATAGACCAGGATTCTATAAATTTTGGACAGCCTTCTTTTTTATAAGTAAAGTTTTTTTGGAATACACTAATACTCATTTGTTTATGGCTGCTTTTGCACTATGATAATAGAGTTGAGTAGTTGCAACAGAGACTCTATCAGAAGCAAAGCCTAACACATTTACTATCTGGCCCTTTACAGAAGTTTTCCAACCGCTGATAGAGCCACTGCAAACAGTGGGTCTTTGCCCATTTCCCAGTACTTCCTAATCCCAACCATGCACCTACCTAGGCTAGATTTCTGAGTACCATCCTAAACCAAGGCTGGCACATAGGTTTCATCAGGTATGCCAGATCTCATGGATTGGAGGGGACTACCTTGAGAGCTGGGTTGAGAAAAACTTGATTCTATGTCCAGACATGGCAGAAATGTATGTCATAATCATAATCAGATTTACCATGTATTGAACATTTATTGTGTGTCAGAACTGTCTCAATCACTTTTACATGGACAATTTTAGGTAATCTTCCTGCCAACCCTAAAGGATAGGTGCTGTAATTCCCATCACAGTACAAATGAAGATACCGAGGCTTAGAAAGGTTAAGAAATCTGCAGTCACACAGCTAAGAATTCACACAGCAGAACCTAGATTTAAATCCAGGCCACTTGACTATGGACTTAAGCCACTGCCTTATGTCTGGTAGGGTGGATTTTTTTTCACCAGTATCCTTTTCTGTATTTGAGAAATCCACCACTATGTGAGAGAGGGTAAGTCTATCCTCCAACTTTAGAAACTAATCATTCTAGGCTCCGCCAATCAGATCCTCCTATCTGGGGCTTTGAAGCTTGCTTAAGTGGCATAGAGAGGCGAGAATCTAGAATTCCTTCCACCAGTGTCCAGGAGTGATGGTGCAAGGGACAGTATTCAGTGTCCAGCAGTGGTGGTGCCAAAGGGAGGGACCAGGTGTCCACTGGCCGAAGCAACACATTCATGGAAAGCAGACTTTCCATGTCACATGGCCCAGCTGGTCACTGGCTAACTGGAGCAGAAAGACACAGCAGACTGTGAGGATATGAGGTGGCTCACAGGATCGAGGGAACAACCTAAGCACAAACTCAGAAGGTCCAGGAGCCAGGGACCTGGAAGGACAGGAGCTGGTGAACTGCTGTGGCAGGGCAGAGCTGCAACGATAAATGAGCTACGCCTGGATGTTCCATCTTTGCTTAAAGCTTCAAATTCACCAAAGTGGGTTCAATAGGTCAATTTGAATCACACGCCTACTACTTAGTTAAGGCTCACAGACACATTGATGGAAAATTCTGCCAAAGCAGCACAAGTGACAAACAGCTAATACTCACCCCCACAAAGAAAGCAGGCATCTTTAAGGAAGTAAAAATGGATGCAGAGTGGCAAATAAATAAATGACTTTTTAAAATCCAGCAAATGTCCACAACACTGAGTTAGCCATGTTGAGGAGAGGATAGCAGGTCCGCTTCCCCCCTAAACAGTGCACCCTATGATTCTTCCCAATATCCCGTCATACCTCTTTCTCCATCCCCTTCTCTTCCCTCCAAATCCTCGTGCCCTTCAAATCCAGTCACATTCCACATCACCCACTAAGTCCTCCCATGGCATCTTCACTTTATCCATCCCTGCCCTTCTTCTGAACTTGGAAAATATATTATCCATAAAATAGTACAGGCTTGCCTCTGTAGGATTATTGTCTTATCACTGTCTATAAATTGTAAGCTCCTTCAGGGAAAGGCAATTCTATGTATCCCCCACAGCACATAGAGATATTGCCTAAATATCAGTCATTTACAAACCATTTTTATAAATTTCTGCCATAGTTTAGTCTCAAATCTATTTTTCCTTTAAATTTACCCTTCTTTAGTTGTCTGTTTTAGCTGCATTCTAAGAAATTACAATCATAAAAGTATGAGTTTAATATAGTTATACATTTTTCCAACAGTCAATGCCCTGTTAATAAATAATATTTAGCCTTGCGCTATATTGAGAGAGAGAGAGAGATACAAACCACATATTTGGAAACACTGACCTAGGACTTTGCCAAGCACACACTTGCCAATTGGAAAACGGGTGAATAAATGAGTGAATCAATCAATCACCCCTGAGATTGCCTCTAATAAGAACCCAACTGGCAGATGTTGGGTCTCAGGTTGACTTCTGAAATTCCTTCCTGAGCTAATTAATTATTGCTCATTAAATAAATTGATCGATCAATCAATCAATCCCATGCCTAAATCTGAATCAAGCTGGAAGAAAAGGATGGAACTGGCTTCTGAAATTCCTGACTTGCTCATACAGACAAAGTGTGTTCCAAAAGAGACACGTTTGTAACCTCCAGGCAGCAGTTTAAGAGCACCTTCTTTGGCTACATCTATAGTTGCATGAACATTCTCCTCATGGTCCATTAGCTTCCAGGAAAAGGGCGGAGGGTCTGGCAACCATCTTCACTTGATCTTTGCTTCCCTCAAATGAAGGAAAGTGCTTTTAGGCTGAGCTCTAATGGGATTGGAATCCATCTCTGCTTTGCTCATTTTAGTTAACATCCCTTAACCCTCCCAAATCCAACCACTGCATTAGCTCTGGGCTGAGTATTCATATGGGCTGTGGAGGGGGGGAGCCCTGGGGGGGGAGTGGCAATAAGGAACAAAGAGGGCATTCAGACTTATTTCTTCCTGCACAACACATTCCGTGTCTTGTACACTCCAAGTCTCAGTGTTAAATTAAAATGACTTCCTTTTGTTTCTTTTGCCCACAGTGCATATTCATTAATTAGGGCCAGACCTAAACACTGTATGCTCTGGTAGAGTGGAAATATCATAACTGTTAGAATCAGAAAAACCCCAAATTTTGGTCGGGTGCAGTGGCTCCTGCCTATAATCCTAGCACTCTGGGAGGCTGAGGCGGGAGGATTGCTTGAGCTCAGGAGTTCAAGACCAGCCTGAGCAAGAGCAAGACCCCATCTCTACTAAAAATATAAAAATTAGCCGGGCATGGTGGCACATGCCTGTAGTCCCAGTTACTCAGGAGGCTAAGACAGAAGGATTGCTTGAACCCAGGAGTCTGAGGTTGCTGTGAGCTAGGCTGACACTGTGGCACTATACTCTGGGCAAAGAAGTGAGACTCTGTCTCAAGAAAAAGAAAAGAAAAGAAAAACTTCAAATTTTAATCTACATTTTGCCGCTAACTCCTTGAGGGAATTTGAGCAAATGATGAACCTGTGCGAGCTTCAATTTGAGTTCCATGAAAAGAGCATAGCAGGGTATGATCAGCCAGCCTGTTCCAATACAAAAACCCAACTTTGGAGATTTTCCTTCTTTATTCTGCTTTCATGAATAGTGGCACAGCCCATTCAAGAGGAGGACAACCCACTCCCTCCCTAACTCCCCCCCTTCTTCTCTAGGAAGAGATAAGTATTTTCTTCTAGAGGAGAAGAGAAAGGCCCTAGAATTTTTATGACTGAGGGTTTTCCCCAATGATTTGGGATGTTCACAATTGTGCGTGACTTTGGAAAAGAGAGAGCGTGTGTGTGTGTGTTTCCTGTTGGGGGAAGGTGAGGACTTGGGGGAAGGTGAGGACTTGGAGGGAGGTAGGCGTGGAAACACACTGGGCCTGGGGTGGTTTGCTGTGGCTTGATCCAATAACTGAAGAGTTTTCCAATAAGCTTCCCTCCATTCCCACTACCCATCCCAGTGCACATGCTGCAAAGGTAAAAGGGGTGTGGTCCGTGAGCCCAGGAACCATGTTGGCCATGCAACTGCCTTACTTTTATTCAACAGAGAACTCATTTTATGCATACGAGTCCTACCATCAAAGCCTGTTTCTATGCAGGAAAAACTTTGTTCCATCTGCAGCAGCCCCTTGCCTGGTGACCACCCAATAGGAATGACGCATGAACATTTCTATAAGAATTTAATCTGTTGCTGTCCACATGTCCTAGGCGGATCCCCACAAAGTCCTAATGCAAGAATACCTCATTTCATTGCATTTCACTTTATTGTGCTTCACAGGTATTGTGGTTTTTTTTACAAATTGAAGGCTTGTGGCAACCCTGTGTCAAGCAAGTCTATCGGTGCCATTTTTCCAATAGCACGTTGGAATATTCTCACAATATTTCAAGCTTTTTCATTATTATTATATCTGTTATGGTGATCTGATATCAGTGATTTTTGATGTTATTATTGTAATTGTTTTGACGTGCCACAAACCACTCCCAGGTAGGATGGCAAACTTAATAAATGTTGTGTGTGTTCTGACTGCTCCACTGACCTGCCATTCCCTGAGACACAATAACATTAAAATTAGGCCAATGAATAACTCTAAAGTGGCTTCTAAATGTTCTAGTCAAAGGAAGAATTGCACATCTCTCACTTTAAATCAAAAGCTAGAACTGATTAAACTTGGTGAGAAAGGTATGTCAGAGCCAAGATACACTAAAAGCCAGGCCTCTTGCACCAAACAGTTTGCCAAGCTGTGAATACAAAGAAACAGTTCTTGAAGGAAATTAAAAGTGCTACTCCAGTGAACACATGAATGATAAGAAACCAAAACAACATTTTCACTGATATGAAGAAAGTTTTAGTGCTCTGGGTAGAAGATCAAGCCAGCCACAACATTCCGTTAAGCCAAAGCCTAATCCAGAGCAAGGCCTTAACTCTTTGCAATTCTATGAAGGCTGAGGGAAGCGAGGAAGCTGCAGAAGAAAAGTTTGAAACTAGCACAGGTTGGCTTTTGAGATTTAAGGAAAGATGCTGTCTCCATAAAATAAAACTGCAAGGTGAAGCAGCAAGTGCTAATGTAAAAGCTGCAGCAAGTTATCCAAGAGATCTAGCTACGATCATTGACGAAAGTGGCTACACTAACCAGATTTTTAATGTAGACAAAACAGCCTTCTCTTGGAAGATGCCATCTAGGACTTTCATAGCTAGAGAAAAGAATCAATGCCTGGCTCCAAAACTTCGGAAGACAGGCTGACTCCCTTGTGAGGAGCTAAAGCAACTGGTGACTTTAAGTTGAAGCTAATGTTCATTTACCATTCCAAAAATCCTAGAGACCTTCAGAATTATGCTAAATTAAGACTCCAGTGGAGGAAGTTCCTGCAGATGCGATGGAAATAGCAAGAGAACTAGAATTAGAAGTGGGGCCTGAAGATGTAACTGAATTGCTGCAATCTCAAAATTGAACTTTAACGGATGAGGAGTTACTTCTTATGGATGAGCAGAGAGTGGTTTCTTGAGATGAAATCTACTTCTGGTGAAAATACTGTGAACATTGCTGAAATGACAACAAAGGATATAGAATATTACATAAATTTAGTTGACAAAGCATTGGCAGGGGTTGAGAGGATTGACTCCAATTCTGAAAGAAGTTGTACTGTGAGTACAATGCTGTCAAACACATGGCATGCTACCGAGAGGTCTTTGTGAAAAGAAGAGTCAATTGATGCAGCAAACTTCATTGTCTTATTTTAAGAAACTGCCACAGCCACCCCAAACTTCAGCAACCACGACTCTGATCTGTCAGCAGGCATCAATATTCAAGGCAAGACCCTCCGCCAGCAAAAAGATTAGGACCCACTGAAGGCTGGGATGGACATTAGCATTTTTTAGCAACAAAGTATTTTTTGTTTTTTTTATTGAAACATAATTATACATATTTATTGGGTACATGTGTATCGTGATATATGCATATAATGTGTAATGATCAATCAAAGTATTTAGGATATCTGTCACTTCAAATATTTGTGTTGGGAACATTTCAGATCTTTTGTTCTATCTATTTTGAAATATACAATGAATTATTACTAACTATAGCCACCTTGTACCATCAAACACTAAAACCTGTTCCATCCATCTAACTGTATGTTTGTACCCATTAATAAAACTCTTTTTAGCACATCCTTCCCATCCTCTAATAAGTATCATTGAACTCTCTACCTTTATAAGATCTTTTTTAGCTCCCACATGAGTGAGAACATACGATATTTGTCTTTCTGTGCCTGGCTTATTTGACTTGACATAATGACCTCCAGTTTCATCCATGTTGCTGAAAATGATAGGATTTCCTTCTTTCTGTGGCTGAATAATATTTCATTATGTGTACATAACAAATTTTCTTTATCCATTCATCTGTCAATGGATCCATTCATCTGCTTGGCCATTGTGAATAGTGCTGCATTAAACGTGGGGGTGCTGGTATCTCTTTGATAGACTGATTTCTTTTCCTTTGGATAAATATCTAGTAATGGAATTTCTAGATTGTATAGTAGCTCTATTTGAAGTTTTTTGAGAAAACTCCAAACTGTTTCCCATAATGGTTGTACTAATTTACATTCCCACCAACAGTGTATGAGTTCCCCTTTCTCCACATCCTTACCGACGTTTGTTATTTTTGTCTTTTTGATAATAGCCATTCTAACTCAGGTTAGATAATATCTCATTGTGGTTTCAATTTCTATTCCCTTGGTGATTAGTGACAGTGAACATTTTTTCATATACCTGTTGGCCATTTGCATGTCTTCCTTTGAGAAAAGTCTATTCAGATCCTTTGCCCACTTTTTCAGGGAGACGAAGTATTTTCTAACTAAGATAATACATTGTTCTTTCTAATGCTACTGAACACTTAGACTACAGTATAGTGTAAACATAACTTTTGTATGTACTGGGAAACCAAAAATTTGTGTGATTGCTTTATTGCAATATCTGCTTTATTGTGGTGGTCTGAAGTCAAAACCACAATAACTCTGAGGTATTTCTCTACAGCCAACTATTTTAGCAGAGAAACTTGCTGAGTTATGAGAATGGTTAGCAAACATTATGTTATATGAGGATAATGCCAAATTCCTCACAAGGTCTTTTGAAGACTTAAGCTAATGGACAAAAAGCACTGCATCTATTTGATGGTTCACATCTTCTTCCTTTTACTTGCAAATTGATCCTACCCTGAGTTTTGCCATGACCAAGAAAACTATTTTATTCAACAGACCTATCCCCCAATACTAAGACATACCATCTATAAATAAATTAATACATTTTTCTCTTTTAGTTGGAGGAAAGCCAACCATAGTTATCCCAGGGGTGAAATTCCAGCATAGTTTATTTACAAAGTTGAAAGTGAAATATGTGCAAAGCAATTTTTTTTTCATTTTTTGATCCTTCTATTAGGATATATTAGCAACACTTGAAACTGTGTTGGTGTCAGCACTGAGGACATATTTAAAGAGGAAAAAGAGAACTATGTTTAAATATTCATTGAAATCTTCCCAACCTACTCTGACTTTCTTCACTTTGATAGGATTGAGGGAAGTGCAGGAGTTTAGGGGATGGCTCAAATGAGAAAAGTTGCACAGTGGACTCTGAAAATTTCTGAATTTAATATTTGAGGGTAATACAGAAGGTCCAGAATATGAAATAATTTTTAAGGCCATTCAGCAAGAATCTGAAAAAAGCTGGTGTCCTGGACCAAGTCGTGCAGTGGGTGGGTTTAATTGATCACGTAGCCTCTGCCTCTCAAGGCTACCATTTCTATTTTGTATCCAGTGACTTTCACGGAGTTTGGTGGGGAAAATGTTGCTCAGTGACAAGAAAGCCAACTGCGAGTTCCGACCTTGGAAGCAGAGAGGTCTGAGAAAGTAATGCTTAGTCAGGAAATAGAACTTGTAGATAAATTAAAGGGTAGGGAAAGCATAGGGATACATGGTATCAATTGCAAACCAGAACCTCAGATATGCTAGAAATGTGATTTTAAACTTAATTTTTACATTTCTATTTTAATCCCACATGCCAATTAGTGGTAAAAACTTAATCTCATAATATTTTGGGCATATTAAGTAGACATATATTATTAAATTTAATTTCACCTGTCTCTTCTCACATTTTTTAATGTAGCTACTAGAAAACTTAAAATTACACTTGTGCCTCATGTTATATTTCTATTGGACAGTGCTGGTTTATGTTAATGTTATTTAGAATACTTTGTTCCTGGAGCACTCGTATGAATTATTCAGTGGGCATTAAAAACTGTAAAGTATATGTGAAAATTTAAAAAAAAAAAAAACTTAATCTCAGCCAATTTGGATCTCTTCCCCTCACCCACCCAGCTAACACACACACACACACACACACACACACACACACACACACACACATCTTTTCCAGAGATTATTTCTAGGTTCCAGAAGATTTTTATGATGCCAAGGCTCTGGAGCAAGAGGGCACAATGTCTTTGATTGTCATACAGTCATGCAAGTTTTCACTGTGACCATCCATCTTTCCATGTGGTCCTCAGCCCTTAATCCAATGGGTCATTGCTAGGTTATAACCATTTGATGGCCCCTTCATGTATGTCTCTTTGTGTTACATTTATGCCATAGCCAAAGTCTTGGGGATATTCCCATGGGATATGGATAAATTGTAAGGCAAGCTCAAGCCCAGCTATCTTCTAGACAAATTATACAACAATGTGCTCCCATGACATGCTGAATTCTTGCCCCCTCTTTGAGTTCTACCCAGAAAAGGGGAATACGATTAGTTGCATGATTGGCCCAATTCTTCTCATCTCCCTGTAATCACACCTTTTGCCATATGACTTGGCTCTTCCTCCCACTAAAGGGATAGATTCTATTTCTCTGTCCCTTGACTTTGGATTTGGCTACATGTCTTGCCTTGGCCAGTCAAATGAGATGAAAGGAACAGTGCACCAGCTCCAAGTGTAGGCCTTGCATGTTTCCACTCAGTCTCTCACACCTCTGCTATAGCCATGAGAAGAATATGCCCTCGTTAGATCATGGGTCTGAGACGAATGAGAAGCATGTGGAGCAGAGCCAAGCTCTCCAGTGAGTCCAGGCTAGATCATCTGATCCCCAGCCAACACACGGGCATATGAACAAGCCCAGTGGAGATCAGCAGAGCCACCAAGCTAAAACCAATCAGTTTCAGCCAGCCCCCAGCCAACACACAGATGTACGAGTTAAGGAAATGTTCAATTATTTGGTGTGTTTTGCATGCAACAGTAGTTAACAAATACAACAGCAGATTTCCTCACTCCTGACAGAGTCTCAAACTTACCTACAGAATTTTTTTCTTTGCCCCAGAGATAACCAAATGGTAGGCAAGATGCAGAGCACAAAGAAAATGTCATTTTCTAAGGTTTTTTTCTCTCCTCTTCAATTCTCCTCCTCTTTCCAGTTCCAGAAGTCTTGTCAAGACTGTGGCTAGATGTTTTGCCCTCGTTCATTATTTGATCTCTTTGAGACATAGATTCTTGATTTTATCTGCATTCTATTGTGTCAGCCCTTCCCTAAGGCAATAATCATGAAATGCCTTCTCTGAATGATGGGGGCTAGGAGTATAAGAATGGGAGATGAAGGGGGAACTCTCCCTTAATATTACAAAATAATATCCAATCATATTTACTAAGGTAGAATTTGCCAATATGGAAGTGTTATAATGGCTTAGAACCCTCAAAATGTCTATACATATTGAGCTTCTGAAAGAATGGCCCTTCTTTTATACCAGGCAGATTTCTCACTTAAAAAAAAATATTCCCCCTTAGGCAGAGTAGGAAATAGCAAACAGAGATTAATTTGAGGGATACTGGAGGGATCCTCAGTCCAGCAATGTCTTCCCTGCTGGCCTGTATTTAGAACCTGAAATTTCTTTATCAGAATTATCCTTTTGCATATCTATTATAGTTTATTCTTCCAGAGTCCCAGATGATGTTAATATCTAAGACTTTAGTAGCGATTAATTCCCCTTTGAATAATGGAAAAAGCATCACCTGAAGTTAAAAGATCCAGTCCTAGGTCTGCCACTGGCCAGCTGGTCAATGCATTACAGTCAGTCCATCTTTGGGTCTCAGTTCCCTATTTATAAAATGAAGGGTCTGGACCACCCCGCCAAGCCCTAAAACACTGTGACCTATAAGACAACTGAGAGAGCAATGCCTCTGGAGAAAAGAAAATAAGATAGATTGAAAAAAAAGATGGGAGGAAGAGAAGACAGAATTCTGGAAGGGTTTGGTTAAAGGGAGGCTAGAGGGCCTCCACATTCAAGCTTTGCCAATTTTCTAATTTCATCCCTAGCCACTTCACCTCTTCCCACTCCATCCCCTTGTCTCCAGCTGCAAAGACAGGTGTGCAACCAAGAGACCCAGATGGATGAGTTAACATGTGCCACCTATAATGATGGTGGCTCCAACTCCCCTCCCCCGCCTTTTCACCCCTCCCTGACCACTCTCCATCCTCTGTGGCCTGTATATCATCTTTATAGGCTCAGGTACTAAAATCCAGGAAACTGTTAAAGCCCAGATCTGGCAATTCCACTGAACTTGACAGCTCGTTAAGAAGATTCATTCTAAATACATTCAGATCAGCTCTGGCACCTTCCCCAGGCCTGAAGGATAGGAGCTAGTCACACAGGGAAGAGGAAAGCCTGGTTTTGTCATATCAGCCCTCCTCCACGTCAGGGACTCCTGTTGGGTTTCTTTGGCATACAATTCCCAGAGCAAGAGCTGGAATTATAAATCTTGGTAGCTAATCCAATCTCCAATTGGGGCATCTCCTACAAAAAGATAGTTTTGAGGAGTTACATGTACTTGCATATGGTTTGCTTATTTTTTGCACATAATTGACATTAATTTGCTGTCAGTTCTTTGTCCCTTCTCAAAAGGATGTTTTAGCACTATTTGTCCTTTGAGAGTGTGTCTTGGTTTTATTTCTTAGAGTCTAAGCATTATAGATAACCATAAACTTCTTTACATCAAATGTAAAGAGCAGAAGTCAGGAAGACAAACAAAGCCAATAAATTTTTAAGACCACCTACCCAGTGGTGTCCTGCCTGGTATATAGTAAGGCACTCAATATTTTTTGAATGGATGAATTAGTGAAAAAACTCTCACGACAGATGAGATCTTAACTAGATGTCTGCATCAATCAGTTGCCGCTGCATTACGAACAATCACAAACACCTGAGTATCATACGGTAATAAGTGTTTACTATTAACATGTGTCTGGCTGTGCCTCATATGCCTCCTTCTAGGGATCAGGCTGGAGGAGCAGCAGCCACCTGGACATATTCTCATGAGTGAGCTTAGAAGCTCCCCATGGAAGGAGTAGAAAAAGCAATGCCTCTTTAAGGTCAAGGCTCAAAAAGAGCACTTTGTCACTTTTTCCCATGTTCCGCTGGCCAAAGAAAAAATCATATAGCCAAGCCCAACATCAATGTGTGGGAAGTCTTCTCTCATGGAGGCAGAGGAGAGAATGGAATGAATACTCACCCAAAAATAACTTCATCTATGGAAGACTCCAAATATAAAAAGAAGTATCAACTAAAGAAAAGAGATATCAAGTTGAGGACTAAACTCTGATCTTTTTCTTTTGCCCAAATTCCTTTCTAAGGGAGCCTGGTTGAGTCACACTTACAAATGCTAAAATCTCAGTAAACAGGGTTTTATGATGAGGTTTACTTCCCGACCTGATTCCAGTATAGCATCAGATGAAAGACAGAAGACCCTTACCTTAACTCAAGCATTCCTTTCTGCTGACTCTTGGTCTTTGGACAAAGCCTAACTTTTTCAGCCAATTGTCAACCAAAGAATCCTTAAACCCATCTATGATTTGTAAGCCCCCCCCCCCGACCCCCCGCCACTTCAAGATGTCCTGGCTTAATCCTTAAACCCACCTATGACCTGTAAGGGCCCACTTTGAGATGTCCCACCTTTTCTTGCCAAATCAATGTATGCCTTCCATGTATTGATTTATGACTTTACCTGTAATCCCTGACTCCCTAAAATGTATAAAAACAAACTGTAACCCTGCCAAAGAGAGTCCACTTGCTCAAACTTCTTCTTCTTTTTTTTTCCTTACACAAGTCATTGTGGTACTTTTTTTTTTTTTTTTTTTGAGAAGAAGGAAAGAGAAGTTTATTAACTTGCTAGCAAATGAGAAGGTTGGCAAACTCCTGTCTCAAAGTACCAACATCCTGCCTCTGAGCAGAAGTACAGAGCTTTTAAAGGTTCTGATTAATACCATAATCGCATCTTTGGCTAAAAAGGTCTCATTCCACCTGGGCAATTCTCTTGAGCCATTTCCTGTGGCACAAAGAACAAAGGACACTCCCCCACCCCTCCCAAACCCTGGCCTGAGGCAGGGATATAGGTTTTAGTTCTCAAAAAGGGTAAGGGGGCTTTGAAGAGACAGAAAACATTTTTATCCCCTTTCAGGCCATTTTCTCTGTTACATATTCCCTGCTGTCAATTTTACCCTTTCGAATCTATGGGAGGAGGGGCGACATAGTCATCAAGCTACTTCCTGCTGAATTGGCACAATGTTTTAGATGGAAGGTGCAGATTGTCAGGTCAAAAAGGGCATAAGCAACTACAACCACGAGGACTGACAAGGTGAAATTGACTGTTGTCTTGCACACAATGTCCAATACAGGGCTCAGTTAGAAAAAAAAACATGGGACCTCTGAGCACAGGGCTATTAGTTGTACCCTGTAGGTGATCTGAGAGACTAACTTCTGCAAATTCAGAAATCATGTTCAGAAATACTTGTACCAAACAAAGTTTAGGATAACACACTCAGCAGTAAGACAGATCAACAGAAGAGGTGATAGCCTAGGGAAATCCTCACCAAGGAGTTGTCCCTCTATCCTACAGACAGAAAAAATCACCAAAGATAGATTAGCAAAAATATCAACATTTTTTTTTCATTTTCTCAAATAGATACTGTAGATCACCTAAAGGCTGGCCCCTCCACTGGGGACTACACCTCTTTACTTTGGTATGATGGACCCAAAGTTTCATTTCTGACAATTTCAATGAGGCACTTCATAGGGTCCCTTTCACTTCTCTGCTTCCAACTGGGACAGGGACCTAAAAGAGGCAAACTCATGCACAGTGATGACCATCCGATTTGACATATTGTTTTACTATTCTTTTTCACTCACGGTTATATTACCATACTTAGCATGCTATGAAGGGTCTCTCACAAACTATTTCTTAGGGGCTTAACTTAAGCCTGCTTCTAAAGGGCTACCCTTACCCAGAAGGGCAAGCGGCAATATCTTATCTCACTTCAGGTGGGTTCCATGTAATTTTCATTTTAGGTGTAGGGCTTTGCTTACGTGCTGGGTTACCTCTGCTACAAATGAGGGTCCATTATCGCTTTTGTGAAATGTCCAGGGCTCCGCAGAGTGTGCTCCCGGGTCCCATTGAAATGGGGTGTTTGCTGACGTCCTCGCTGTAGGAGGAGGAGCTGCTGAGCCATCTCTGTAGCTGTCTGTCCACAGCGTCCGTCACCAGCACGCCATTCTCTATCTGCTCGGCCTCCTTCCCTGGACTGAACGATTGCAGGCTTCCAGAGGCCCTAACTTCAAAGCATAAGGGCAGTCTCCTGTATACTTCACCAGGCCCCAGTATTGATCCAGCAGGAGCTTGGCGGTGCCACCCCCTCGGAGGTGAGCTTCCACTGCTTCTGAAACAACCCCCTGTGCTCCTGCTGCTCGCCCAGGTCCGCCTCCTGGGCCCAGCTGTGATGAGTTTCTCAGCTGTCGCTTGTCCACAGCTGCCTGGATACCACCTGGCCCCTCCCCCGCCACACCCTCCCTGGCTCGCAGAGCACCAGGTGCAGCTGGTGCCAGGAATTAGGGTGGCAGCTGGGGGAAGGGGTCCCCAGGACCGCTTCTGTCCACACAGCTAGTGCCAATCAAATTCTCATTATCAATTTTGCCCAGGGCTCCTGTGGGGATATTTGGAGGCAGAAGGTTCTGGGCCCCCTCCTTTGCTGAGCTCTGGACTTTAAAAAAAAAAAAAAAAAACTATTTGCTTTCCTGGAGGCTTCCTGCCACCCACAGTTCTTTACAATTTTGGGCAATGTTCCCTTTACGGTCCTTCTTTACAAAAAGTCAGTCTGGGGCAGCTTTTTCACCCATTCCTTTTGACTGTCTCAAAGGACCCTTCGGGCTGTTCTTCACATTCAATCCCCCTTATCTGATATTGCTGCAAATTTCCCACCCCAGCTACGGGTTCCCTCTGGCCTAAGTTGAGTTTGCTGCCAGGAGAGACCATTCCGAACCCCGAGTCATGATTTACTGGGAGTGAAACTGAAGAGTTAGTTCAGGCGGTTCCCTCCCCGGCCCCTCCCATGGTGCTAAGATGGCGGCAGCAGCAGGTGTTCCTTCCCCCTGGCTGCGCGCCCCTCAGTGGCAGGCCACATGCGCTGGTCCTCTCTCCTGCAGGATCTGCACCCTACCCCCAGCTGTGGCCCTGCCTGGTACCAAGTACATGCTAAGTATGGCTGTGGCCAGCTATAGGGGTTCCGGTAGGAGTGATAGGATCTCATTTATCAAAAATCATACAAACACAGATCATTTTGTATACCATAAACAATGAGTTTACCGCAGGCAGAGAGCTTGAGACTCAACATTTTAATTCTACAGTTGCAGGTCGACCATTTGAACTCTGAATTTTAAAAGAACCAACAGCTCAGAATAAACCATGGACCATCAACCACCACTTTTCTTCACACTCCAGACAAGTGGTATCATGGTAATCTTTAGACATAGATACAAAAACTCACCAGACAAAAACTCACAATCAAACACAAACAATATAGGCAATTCCCAACACAATCTAAAATGCCGAGGCCTGTCAATCAAATGGGAATTTTCATTTAGCAGCCGCTTCTCCTCACACTCCAGCATGTACATTAATTAGATCACAACAGCACCATTCTCTTTACTATAGGTTAACCATTCAGCCAGTGTTTTTTCCCAAGGCAGTTTGTTTCCTTATGTTGCAACAAAACTCACAAAAAATAAAGATAAACAACACAAAGAATTCTCAACACAAAATGCCAGTGTCTATCAAACAAATGGGAAACCAAGGGGACAAATGCCACCCCAAATGGCACCTCAGATGGTGCCTCAAATGCTCTGCTACAGGGATGGAAGTTTCACAAATGGGACTCCAAAGGGGATAAATGCCCCTCCAACTGGAAGGTTCAAAGCCCTCCTCAAATGTGTGGCCTAATCCCCCCATTCCCTGGGCCTCCAGCAAATGCTCCACAGGGTGGGAAGATTTAAGACCCTCCCCAAATGGTGGCCAATCAGTCCCCCATTCCCTGGGAACCACAAATGAGCTCCAAATTCAAACCAGGTTCCCCAGTTCCACTCAGCCTTGTGACTTCCACCCTCCAAAAGGCTCCTCAAAACAAACAAAGCCAACAGGAAGGCCTGAAAACCCTCCATACAGGTGGAATCAGGGTCTTGGGGTACACCCCAGGGGAACTTACTCAACAAATGACTGAGGCTGCTCAAAGATTTCCAAATCCGTTTCCTTCTCCTCAATTCAATTCAGGTTGTGGGGAGCCACGTCTACTTTAGGGAGATAGAGACGAGAGTTCTCCAGAGCTAAAACAGGCTCCGGCAGCTGCTTGGGCCATCCCTTGCCCTCTCACCTTGAAAAGAAGTTGCTCCTACCTGCGAAGAAGACCCATGGCTTTGACAAGGGGCTGCTCCCTGCCTCTTCCAGCAGTTGTGGGGTGCCATGCTCCACAACTGTTCCACCCAGGGACACCAAATTCTGTTATCGAAAGCTTGGCACTTGTCCCGAGGCAGCATCAGAAGAATGAGGACAAGTGTTTTGAGGAAAAGGAAAGAGGAGTTTATTAATTTGCCAGCAAATGAGGAAGGTGGCGGACTCCCATCTCCTCAAGTTTTCCTGGGCCTGGCTCCAGGCCACGGTCCTCAAATTTGGCTTAGAATAAACCCGCTTAAATTATTTTACAGAGTTTGTCTTCTTTTCCATTGACAAAGTTATTTAAAAATTAGAGCTAGTTTTATTTAGGAGTCTTATTGAGGGCTATAGACTGAGGTCTACAGCCTGGGAGCAGTTGTGTCACACTGCTCTGGCACAGTATGTCAGCCCACTGCTAACATACTATGGTGGTGAGGCTTTAGTACACGTAAAATCATATCAAACTTGTTCCAAAGTTTATTAAAGCAGAATCACATCAAGGGTTGAGTGTAAGAGTATATTCGGTTGTAGATTATAGAAGTATAATTACAAACCCCATCAGACATCATTGTATGTGTAGGAATAGGCAAGATCAGGGTCATTTATCTTCTAAGGAATGTCACAGGAGCAACTGCAGCTGCCCTGGTTGATGATTGGGACAAGCCAGCCCAGAATCATCCCCAAAACCTGTTTCTCTCTCCTGCCTCCTGTGATGGTTCCTACGGTACTTCATCAGAAACTAGAATTCCACAGGACACAATTTTACAAGCAAACCAAGTGCTTATATTTGCCCTGGATGTGATACCAAAATACCAGGCTCATGAGTCAGGAGGAAATTCTAGGCTGAGAGAACATAATAAACAATAGATATTTTTTAAACATTTTATCCCTAGAAACAAGTATCATTCTTAGCACATTGCATGTAGGTGATAATTAATTAATGTTTGAAAAAAAAAGAATAAAAATCATAATTAAGACACAGACTTAGTCACTTGGCTAAACAGAAGAGTGTATAAATTTTTCAGCTAGGTTTCCAGCTTCAATTTAGCACAAACACCTTGGTATTTCACCCCAAAAGCTGTCCATGGAGTCAGTGTAACTAGGACTCCTGATATGCAGCTAGCTTCAATACTGTGTAGGAACCAGGACCTTAGAGGAAAGAATTTCACACCTGGTTTGCTAGAGAAGAGCAGAGCTGGTTTCCAGGATCCCGAAATGCCTAAGAAATTACTAAAGAGATGTTGAAGCACAGTGAAAGGTATCAACACATGCATTTCATTGTTCTGGAGAAACTGACCTAATCCAAAACGTTAGTTTACCCCTTTCCCCACTCAGATTTTGCCCTTTGAACTCAGGGCCCCTGAGCTGGCTGACCCTAAACTATTTAGCAGCTGCTCAGGAATGCGTTCACACAGGCAGACCAAAGGGCCATATACACCATGACTGGCCCACTCTTCTTAGGTATAATAACTAGCAGAAAAGAAGATAGCTGTATTTAATACTATTGAGATGATTTCCAGGTGAGGGAAGCCATTGCTGTAGAAATTCCCTTCCAGTTGCACCAATGCAGTTTTTAAAATCTGCACTATCTCCCCACATCCAAACGGGGCCACTTAACAGTTTATCATCTGCTGATAGGAAAAGTTATCTGCACAGCTGTGGATCCACATTAGTTATGCTCTGAGCAGGACAACACTGTAAATTATTTGCAATATGCTGGAACTCAATGCGGACTGAGTTTATAAATATGATATTAAACTCTTAAGAGGCAGTTGCAGACCTTTTATAAAGCCATTAATTTTTAGAGTGGTTTAGGATTCTAAATTAGCAGCTGGGTGTGGATGCCAGCTTCCAAAAACAGATGGTACTGGCTTTTCTAAAAGCAACAACAAGATCCTGAGATCAAACGGGAGGATCAGGACTTGGATGCCTTTTGGAAATCTATTTCAAAGCCATGAATAATAAGTAGGATTCAAAGTCCTTCTCCTGGAGGCTTCCCTGACCACACAGTCTATTGTTTGGGGTTCCTCTGAATTCCTATTATGCTTGCTGAATACTGACTCATTTTAAAACTAATCATATGCACCATTGTATTAAATATAGTATTTCCTTTTTCTTATTTGTACCTTATTGCTTTCTCTGACTAAATACTAAATGACTAAAATACTTTTCTTATTATAAACCCTTTTAGAAATCTATTACACAGAAAGAAAAAGCCCCTATAATTTGACCTCAAACAGCAACCACATTTAATCATTTGGTGGAGAATCCTTCCGATATTATTGACATTATTTTTGGTCCCTATATTGACATATATGTACCTTTAAACAGAAATTATGCCATTCATACTATTTTACAACTACTTTTTTGTTTCCCCCTACATAGTGTAACTTCCTTGAAGGCAGGCATTTTAGCTCAATAAATGATTTTTTCCATGCTTATGTAGTATCTACCACATATTAGGTGCTACCAGATACAAAAATGAGTAAAGTAAAAAAGCCTCAGTTCTAAGGAGCTTACCTACTTAGTGAGGGGGAAAAAATATGAAAGATAATTATTATAAAACAATGTGACAGGGACTTTAACACAGGTTTACATAAAGTGCCATGGAGAAGCCTTTCAGAGTACCGGGACAGAGGACACACATCTGTCTGATTCACTCAACCAGCTGCAAAGAGATTAATTTGGGTTACTAAGGAATGGGACTTGGCTCTGGACTCCTCTCTCTGCATGCCCATCCTTCGAAAATATTGGCTGTAAATGTGTGAATAATCTCCTGGAGCCAGTTGATGTGCGGCACATTAAAAACTCTTGCTTTCTTTCTCTCTCTTAGCTGACGACATTGACTTGAAAATGCTTATGTAATATATTGTTAAGCACTTACCTGTAGCATTCCAAGACTCTGAAAAGAAAGGTGCTTCAACAAAATAAATGTCACTGAAACCGCCTCCTAGACCTCCCCACCAGTAGCACCACTATCCAACCTTTCCTTGAGGTACCCTTTGGTCGGGTTACTTCACATCTCCAAGTCCTGATTTTCTCTCTGTAAAGTAAGAATAATCATGTCGCTTCAAACACTAAGCAAAAAATACATACTCTCCTTGGTGCTGATGATTAAATGAGATAATATATGTGACAGCTCCCAGCTTTTATGGTGGCTATTCAGCAACTGCCAAGGTAATGAGTATATAAAACAAGCAGGACCCAGGGACTGTAATCAGCAACTTTATTTTATTGTTCATCTCAGTATCCCTTCAGAATACTCTGGATAAAATTTCAAGTGAATCCCAAAACATTTCTGCTCACTCCAGGGAGTCCTAGGGTTGCATTAAGCCACAAACATAGTCTCGACTCAATAATTCTAATGTTCAGTTCCATAGAATATTTCAAATTCCAAATCCAATTTAACAATGAATCTCCCCTTCTCTAGCTGGGGCATGCTGCAAACCAGTCACTTTCAGTGGAAAAGCGTGTTGTGGTCTTCCTTATCACCTTCTACATGCTTTCATCCTACCTCCCCTTCTTGATATTGTAGTTGTAGTTTCTGATTCTGCCACTGCAGTGCCTGAGGGTTGGGGAATACAGGGTGGGAGCAGAGTGGCTAGAAGAGACAAAGAGGTTAGGAATATTCCTACACACCTGGCATACATCTATGATGGCTCTGTGCTCTCTGAGCCTGGCAGGTGTTCAAAGCTGACTCTCTCATGGGACCTTCTTGTGTATTCTTTGGAGACCCCCAACATCACCTTGACCTAAGGCAGTGTTCTCAACCTTGGCGCTATTGACATTTGGAGCCAGATAATTCTTTGCTGTGGTGAGCAGTCCTGTGCAGTGAAGGATGTTTAGCAGCATCCTTGCCCTCCCTCTACCCACTAGATGCTAGTACCACCTCCCCCCGTTGTCATAACCAAAAATGCCTCCAGTCATTGTGAAATGTCTCCTGGGGGCTAAAATCCCCCCCGGCTGAGAACCACTGACTGACCTAGGTGAATACCATCTATTTCAGTAGTCGTTCACTCACTGTGTTTCTCATGAATCCAGCATCTGCTGCCAGCTTCCTTCCATTGAGGTGCAGATGCCCTCTTGGGAGCTCCTTTGGAATAGATCTAAGATGATCCTCACATTGGCTATCCTGCATACAAAGCCCACATCTAGTCCATGGGAGGAAACACTCCTACGTGTTTTTTCTTTAAAAAAAAATGTTGAGAGTGTACATACATGCACACACACACATATACACACAGATATATACATGCCAATCATAAAATACAGCAAGTTTCCACACTGCAACACTAACACACTCACCAACTTACCCCTTGCACTCTGGATATCCTGGGTAAGACTAAAGTAGACACCAATCCACTGTGCCTTCCAACAGGTCAAGCTCTCCAAATAGTCTAATTCAAGTCCCTCACCCTAGATTTGAGGATACCCACAGCTGCTCCACTATAGCCTCTCCCTTGGAGAACATGCTCTAAGAAAATAATTCTCACAAAATATTTCCCCATCTCTATTCAATACTCTTTTATGCCCTCAATCTGGTGATAGCTAAATGGTTTCTAGGACCTCTGCTTTGAACTATTTACTGGTTGTTCTATATCACAATCTGTTTTGATAACTCCAGGCTATACTATCTCATCACCTCAATTAAAAATCACAGTTTAGGTTGAACACGGTGGCTCACATCTGTAATCCTAGCACTCTGGGAGGCCGAGGCTGGAAGATTGCTTGAGGCCAGGAGTTCAAGACAAGCCCAAGCAAGAGCGAGACCCTGTCTCTACAGAAAATAGAAAAATTAGCCCGGTGTGTTGGTGTGCACCTGTAGTCCCAGCTACTCAGGAGGCTGAGGCAGGAGGATTGCTTGAGCCCAGGATTTTAGGTTGTAGTGAGTTATCATGATGCCACTGCACTCCAGCCTGGGCAACAGAGCAAGACCCTGCCTCAAAAAATAATAATAATAATAACAGTTTAACATCCTTTTACATTGGTATCACTTCCTTTATTTTTCCTTTCTAACCAATTCCAAAGGCTACACAGAGATAGTAAGAAAATATCTAAAGCTGTATCAGTTCTCTGTTGCTGAAGTTAACAAACCACCCAAAACCCAGTGGCTTAAAACAGTATTAATTATTGCTCATGGGTCTATGAGTCAGCTGAGCAGCTCCTTTGGACTCAACTGGACACATCAATGCATCCATGGTCAGCTATGGGCCAGGTAGGCATCTCTTACCTTGGCTTTCTCACCTGTTTGGGAGTCAAGCACTTATAGGAGCCGGTCTAGAATGGCCTTGCCCAGGACAATGAGACACTCCACCACTTGGTCTATCACATTCCAGCAGCCCAGCCTGTACTTGTTGTGTGGTGGTGGCATGGATCCAGGATGGCATACAGGTTCTCTTAATGCCTAGGCTTGGACTGACACACTGCCACTTCTACCATACTTTATGGCCTAAAGCAAAGCAAGAACCAAATTCAAGAAGCAGGAAAACAGACTCATCTCTTGATGGACGGAGCCTCAAAGTCACATTCTAAAGAGTGCGAACACAGGGAGATGTGAAGAATTGGGGCCACTTTGCAATCAGTCTCCCACACTGTGCAAGAGAACTTGTGGTGGAGAGTCCTAGCTATCCATCAAACTTCACTCTCCCTTCCTCCATGGTAACAGAACTGCAGCCAGCCTCGTAGATTACATTTTCCAGTCTCTTTTGCAACTTGGTGTGACCAGGGTGACTAGGTTCGCATCCTGGACTAAGTTTTCACCAAGGGAATGTGAGCAGCAGTAACACGTACCATCTAAGATGCCTGAGAACGTCTTCTGGGAGGCTCTATTCCATCTTCTCCCCAGCTGGAATCTCCATGCAGTGACAAACTTGGTGTCATTTATGCAGCTAGTAACAGTGTTCCAGGGGATAGAGAAGTAGTAACTACAAGGAACTGGGGTTTCCAAATGACCAAGAGAAGCAGAGCTTTTTCCCTGACCTGAATTGCTCACATCAGGAATATTATGTGAAAGAGAAATAGACATTTTTTATTCTTTCAACTGCTTGGTTGTTGGGTTTCTGTCACAGCAACCTATCTTCACCTAACTAACACACGGCAGCAACTGAAGGTGCAGTCTCCATTCGTTCAGAAAACTAGGTCAACGGATATTTCACTCTGGTATTTCGTGGAAAGAATTCAAAGTGCTAACCACCCACCAACCCATGGCCCAAGGCCTCAGAGGGAAAATTAAAGCAATTATCTGAACTTGTTAAGAGGATTTAGGTTAGGAAAGTAGGGAGGAGAAATATCACTCTCTGCCAATACTTTGTAAATATACTCCTTCATACGGAAGCTGCTATTTTTCTCATCTGATGAACCCACATTATGAATCTTTAACCTTTGCCTAAAGTACGTCTGTGATTGCTAGGGCTTCATTTGTCAGGAGCATTGAAATTATAACATTACGAGTCCTCGGAGGACAACCTGCCACCCGCTATACTTCCCTCCCAGCTGGAATCTCTGAAAACACTGAGAGATGGTGGAAACTGACTTGAAGAGTTATCAGATAGAGCTCCTAAATTAAGAGGTATGTCATTACTAAACCTTAGGGGAGCCCAGCAACTGAGAAGTAGGATCACATCGATCCTCTATTTTAAAATCTTCAAAGAATTCCTTGTGTCTTTTAAAGTCAAATCTAAAACCTTAAACAAGAGCTACCGGCCCTTGAACGATCTGGCCGTATCTCATCCCACAGCCTCATCTTAGCCGCCTGCCCCCTGGTTGCTTCCTTCCCCTGCTCCCACCTCACTGGCATGCGCCCTATTTCTCTACCGCAGTAAGTTTCCTTCTGCATTTCTCTCTGCCTGGACAATTTTCTCCAAATTCTCTGCTTCAGTCCTATTCATGTTTTTGATCAAAGCCGCAATGTCAGTTCCGCAGGGTAGTTTTTCCTGAACCCCTAGGCTAGGATAGAGCCCTCTTTCTTTTCTACATTTTCATGGGACCTTTCATAGCCCAACAATGATTGTAATTAGATAAGTATTTCTTTCATGTTGAATATCAGACTAACAGTCCCTTGAGGACAGAAACTGTGTCTACTTTCTTTACTGCTATATCCCAGCACCTGACACAGAATAACAGGCCCTCAATAAATATTGAATAAATGAACATAGAGATAAATGAATGAAGGGGAAGTGCCAGGGAGAGAAAGAAGAGGAAGAAAGACAAACAGACATAGGGAAAAGGGCTGAGAAGATCAGCTTGCCACCTGCTATAGTGACGTGCATGGCAATGAGGTCCCAGAGGCATGCCCTCTACCCGCCCCCACAATCCCAGGAGAGCTACACGACATCTCTTCTCCATGTCCGACTAGTTATTTCAGATGTTAGCCAACTCATTTCATTCTCCTTGGAGACATGCATCCCTAAGGAATTGGAATACACCTTACTGCACATTCCCTGATAATAGCAAACATGGCAAATTGAATCAGCAGCCTGGGCTTAGGGACAAATTGCATTTGGAAATTGTATTTATGTATCAGAAAACTAATTACTGCCAATTCCACCTCAGTAGTACTTGATGATTTCATTAGTGGATCTAATTGTACTTCTATTCAGGATAAGTGTTTACTGTTTTTTAATTGATAATGGAAACTGAAGACACAAAAATGTGAATACCAGGCCTTTCTCTTTAGCCGATTTCTGGCTCAGAGAAAACAAAATCACTTTCAACACTTTCAGGCCAAAAATACAAATACTTGTTTTCTGTTGACCCATGTTGGGTCTTCTGTTGACCCATGTTGGGTCTTTTGGGGTCTGCTGGCCTCAGAAGATTAGGCATAATAATTTGTATCCACTTCCAGAAATTTACCTAAAGGACATAAGCCTGCAAATCTGAGGTGCCCACTTTCACAAAACCACAAATGGCTTATTCATACAAACACGCACCATTCCCCCTCTGATATGAAAAGTGAAGCAATGGAAGACACAACTCTTCACTACCATTTGGAGAGGGGGTTGGCACCACTGTCCCAGTCTCAGCACAGCTCTGTCTCCAGCTAGGACAGAAGAAGCTCGCGGAGCGACCCTACAGCAGAGTCGTGGCAGAATGTTTCACCCACTCACCGAACCTGGGAGAAGCAGGGTCTCCCATCACATTAAGTCCTGCCACATTTTAAGGAAGTAAAGCACTGAATTCTCCCTGTTAATGTTATTTCTGATTTGTCATTTTATAGAAGTGGCAAAGAGGGCAGCCAGTGTAGCAGGTGAAACAGAAGAAGAGACATGAACCCCCAAAACCTAATAGGGACATCCCCATCCCCACCTACACCCAGAAAGAAGAAGCCACTGTCTGCCTTAACAATGAGTTTTAATTTAAAAAAAAAAAAAGTGCTCACTTCGGCAGCACATATACTAAAATTGGAACAATACAGAGAAGATTAGCATGTCTAAAAACTAAAATAAATAAATAAAAGTCACACAGGAGGCTGAGGGTGTTTTGCAAGTGGTGGCCTTCCTGCCACTTCCCTCAAAGGACAAAAGGTTTGCTGGCTGGCTGGCTGCCTGTTCCATGTGTTTCCCTTTTATGACCAAACCCCGAGTTCCCTGGCCTCTCACATGGTTGTCTCTTTCAAGTGCCTCAGTTTTACTCACGTCCCTTTAGCCTGAGGTCTACGCAGTCAGTTGGAAAATCAGAGTTTGTAACCCACCGTGTGCAGGGATCAGAGAGCCGACAGGCCCCCAGGGCACCCTCCTCCAGGCGGGGTCTGAGTAGGCTTCGCTTCCCGCTTCATCACTTCTTTCTCTTGTCAGAGCAACTGAAGGACTCTGACTGTCTCTGCCTCAGTCTTCACTGTTTTCGGTTCTCTCCCTCTCCCTCTCTTGCCCTCTTCCTCCCTCCTTCTTCTGTCCCTCTTTCTCTCTCTTGGCCTGTGTATCTCTCCTCTTTCTCTCTCTGTCCCTCTTTGCGTCTCTGTCTCTCTAGGCATCTCTATTTTTGTCTCTCTCTCCACTTCCCTTTCTCATGGGAAGAGATCTCGTCATGGGACGAGAGATTTTTCTACACAATCCCTGCAGTGTCTATTTGAAAACATCTCCCCTGCAGTTTTATAAAGAGGATTTATTTATTCACTCTATGAACTTCTACTGAAGGCCTACTATGTGATGCTACACAGTATCATCAACACAAAAATGAAAAGCCATGGCTCCTGACCTCAACAGGCCATCACGCCATATACCTGTCCCTTGCTTAATGGCTCTAATTGACTCCTGAAAGTCCTGCTGCTACATGAAAAGTCATTAAGTAAAACAACATTTTCATTCATTTTAATGGAAAAAATTAGGATGTACTTCATCCTGACCGATAATATCCAAATAATTTACACAAAGAGAATAATATGTCAATTGAACATTAAATCAAGTATTTAAAAGTAATAAACAAAAACTTGAAACTAAATCCAGTCAGTACATGAACTGTGGTGCAATGAAGGCTTATTTCATGCCACACAGGGTGAAGCGCAGGGGATGACAGCTGCAATGGGGCGAGAGGGAGCCCATTCTGGGCTTCCTGCACCCTTGACTTTAGCAGGTTGCACTTACTTAAAGTTATAGCACAGAACAATATGTGGTGGGGAGAATGATGTCCAAACACAAGAGGGCTCTGAACATGGGGAAATAATGCTCTTATCTGACACACTAAAGAGTTCTAGTTGAGGCTGGGCACGGTGGCTCACGCCTGTAATCCTAGCACTCTGGGAGGCCAAGGCAGGCGGATTGCTCAAGGTCAGGAGTTCGAGGCCAGCCTGAGCAAAAGCGAGACCCTGTCTCTACTAATAATAGAAAGAAACTAATTGGCCAACTAAATATATATATAGAAAAAATTAGCCGGGCATGGTGGCGCATGCCTGTGGTCCCAGATACTTGGGAGGCTGAGGCAGAAGGATCGCTTCAGCCCAGGAGTTTGAGGTTGCTGTGAGCTAGGCTGATGCCACAGCACTC
>CAUYRT010022668.1:0-21318 GCA_963574885.1 Lepilemur ruficaudatus
ATATATATATAAAAAATTAGCCGGGCATGGTGGCGCATGCCTGTAGTCCAGCTACTCGGGAGGCTGAGGCAGAAGGATTGCTTGAGCCCAGGAGTTTGCGGTTGCTGTGAGCTGGGCTGATGCCACGGCACTCTACAGCCCGGGCAACAAAGTGAGACTCTGCCTCAAAAAAAAAAAAAGAAAAAAAAACTGCCAATGTGCAGAGGCTGCATATTGTGTACAAAGCACTCTTCAAATGTCTCACATATTTAATCCTCACAACCTCTTTGTGGCTCAGTATTAAAATCATCCCGATTGACAGATGAGGAAACTGAGGCACGGCAACATTAAGTAACTTGCCAGAGTCACCCAGCAAAACATCCCTCCAGAGTAGACCACTGTTTACCAGAAGTGACCTGATGGGAGCAATTCACTCTTCCCTCTTTTCCCCACTTGCTTTCCAACTCACCAGCTGTGTTCCACAGCATTCCACATTTCTATCATGTGGTGTGGTCCTTTTTATACTGGAAATGATGAGAGCTTTGTGGAATTACGTTTTAGCAAGGAAGAATAGTTCAACTGGTAGTCGAACTGTGAGCACAGGCAGGATAAAAGCACCAAGAAAGGCAAATAAGAGAGTAAAGGCAAACCTGACTGTTTCTGTAATTTGACACAGAGGCAGCGGCGGTGAGCAGGCACCACCAGAAAGTCCCATCCAGGGGGGAATTCAGTTGCACTCTGGGACAGGGGCTCAAGAGTACGCTTCTCAAAGCTGGCCGCGCGTTAGAACCACCTGTTGAATGATCAAAAAACTAATAACAATCAAGATGTCTGGACCCCACCTTTTGATTTATTTGGATTGGGGTGGAGCTCTAGCATTGAGCTGCTAGGGTTTTTTGTTTTTGCTTTTATTTTTTTTTAAGCTTCCTGGTGAGTCTAATGTGCACCTAAGGCTGAGAATCACAGCTTTAGCAATATGAACATTCTATCTCACCAGAATATATCAACTTCCATTTTTAAAAACGACCACTTCTGGGATAATTTTTTGAAGTTAAGAACATGAGGCCTGGAGCTCCAGAAAATAGTAAGAGAAATGTTCATTTTGTTAGTAATTGTCTGAGAACACCAATCCTATACTTAATCTTGAATTTGTTCGGGGCAATGTACAGCCATCATAAACACAGCTGTTGCTTTTAAAAACTATAAAATTTAGCCTGGAGGCAAAGTTGTCAATTTTCTTCAACTGCAAATCTCTCCAGCTTTGGAAAGAAGGCTTGTCTATGACCAAATGCGTATTTTCCCTTGTAAAAAGAATATTTTCCTTCTTGCTGTAAATTTTTCATGAGAAAGAGAAATGTCTTTTTTTTCTTGCATACTTTTGGAAATATACTTTTCTCAGTTTTTTTTTTCAGGCAGAAGGATGTTGTTCTTCATCTACTTATTTTGATGATAATTCTGAGTTACTGTACTAGGGCTTAACTAAGGATGACTTTTGCAGGAGTCATCCATGAAATAGACTTGTAAACAGATGGATAATGTTTTCCGCTTAAAAACAGAAAATAGAACACCAACTCTTTGTGCTACTTTCTTTCTTACCAAGGAAGCATACTGGTCATCAAATTATAATTAAAATCAACCCTTTCCTGCCTTGAATATATAACAAAAGCCTATTTCCAGATATTACTGCAAAACCTCACTAATTTAGAATACTGTAGGGAGGGTTTGTGAGAAAGTATGCTGAGGGCTTACATCTCATTTTAGAAGAAATGGGACTTCTTCAAGTACAGAATGCACAATAATGTAATTGAAAACCAAATCAATAGTTAAGGTTCATCTTTCAATACATGCTTCATAATAAGCCTGTAGTTCATTCATTCATTCCTTCCTTTAATTATGCATTTAGCAAATGGGTTTTGAGTACCTATTACATGCCAAGCACTATTCCAGATGCTGAGAATACAGCCATAAACAAGAAAAAGTCCCTGCACCCACGGGTTAAATTCTAGTGGAGAGATCACGAGAAGATAGCATTATGAAGAAAAATACAGCAAGTAAGAGGACAGGCAGGGATAGAGTGGACTGTCTGAGGCAGGTTGCTTGGGGAGGGACTCTGAGGAAGAACCCTGAATGAAAGGAGGATGTAAGCCATGAGAAGACCCATGGAACATGCTTTCCAAACATTGGAAGAGTAAGTGCAAAGGCCCTGAGGTGAGACTGAGCTTGCAATGTCCAAGGGTCAACAAGAAAACCAGAATGGCAGAGTAAGGAAAGGGGAGATCAAAAAGGATAACATCAGAAAGGTGGTCAGGGGCCAGACATGAAGAGCCCAGAGGACCACAGTACAGTGAGCTATGATGACACACTGCACTCTACCCAGGGCAATAGAGTGAGACTCTGTCACACACACATATACACACAAAACACACACACAAAAGTATAAGAATGGAACAAGATATACCATACCAACATTAACCAAAAGAAAGCTGGAGGCCAGGCGTAGTGGCTCACGCCTGTAATCCTAGCACTCTGGGAGGCTGAGGCAGGAGGATCACTTGAGGTCAGGAGTTCAAGAGCAGCCTGAGCAAGAGCGAGACCCTGTGTCTACCAAAAATAGAAAAAAATTAAATGGGCAACTAAAAATAGAAAAAATTAGCTGGTTATGGTGGTATGTACCTATAGTCCCAGCTACTCCAGAGGCTGAGGCAGGAGGATTACTTGAGCCTAAGAGTTTGAGGCTGCTGTGAGCTAGCCTGGTGCCATGGCACTCTAGCCCAGGCAACAGAGCAAGACTCTGTCTTAAAAAAATAAATAAATAAATAAAATGTAAATAAAAAAAGAAGGCTGGAGTGGCCACATTAGTATTAGATAAAGTAGACTCTAAAGCATATAATAAGCATGTTTGCCATTAGCAGCCAAAGTTATATATCCTTCCAATTTAGCAAGGACAGAAATTAAAGATCATATTAAATGCCCCTCCCAGCACAAAAATAAATCCCCCAAAAGGGATGTGATGGCTATGATCGGTCACATCCCTAACCCTTTGGGAAGGCACGACCATGTGAGTAAGAGTCTTGCTGGAATCTCATGGAGCTGGGGATGGTCAGTTTCCCAAAGAAGGAATTCAAGGACACTGAATAAAAGTAGCATATGTCCACTACCAAATGAATGCTAAGGGACTGGCTACCTCTCTGGCACATCGCACATGTGTAAAGCATAGTAGTAGCATGGTCCTATCCAAGAACAACATGCAAGGTTTGAGGAGATTGAGAGGAGAAGATTTACAGAGTAGATTGAGGTAAGAAGGTTTACAGTGTGGATTAGTTCTGAAAACAATTTAATTGACTAATCAAGAGAATGGATGAAGAAACAATTTTGCCCCAGAATTTATCAGCATAAAGTCTAAATTTGAGGATTCCAGGAATGAACAAAAAGATGTTAACATCAAATCCAGGTCTTCAGTAAAGAAACAGAAGGTTATTTTACAATATTATATTCTTTGTACCCCAATGATCTTACTTAAATGTTCCTGTTATCCTTCAACATTGTCCCCCAAAAACGTCTTCCAACAATGTAATCCAAGCTTTATCCCACCAATGTAAAGTTGAGAACTCCCTACATCTACTTCCAGTTCGTAACACATTGGGAGGCTTATTGAGGGAAGGTAAGACTTAGGATCAAAATAGAGCACCTCAAATCACAGAGTACTAGAATTGACAGAGAATTTAGGAAGCTTCTATTCCACGCTCCCTCCCACAGGGGCTGAGATAACCACAGCACTTACATTGACCTTCAAGAGAGACTGATAGATCAGCTAATTTTTGATACCTACTGACTTAGCTTAATTGGTAAATGTCTTCATAACTATTTGAAAAATGGACTTATTTTTCATTGTCTTTTACAACATACTGCACATGCACACACATAAACCAAACACCACTCACCTTCCTCTCCCACCACCAAAAAACAAACAAGAATCTCCCTAGAATGGGAACTACTCATGACAGGCTTTCTTCATCCTAAGGGTTGTAGAAGTTTGCCACCTACTGACCTTTTGCTGAAGTGCCTTATTCTCCATGAAATATTGCTAACAATTATAATTCAATGGCAGTGACATACACTGCAGCCTGTAGCCTTTTGCAACTATTTTCCAATAAGATGGGAAGGGTTTTTTTTTCTTTTTTCTTGAAAAAAGATCTACGGGAAAGAGAAGCAAAAGCTCAAAGATCCCACATGAATATTAAACAACGTTCATCTTCACTTGAAGGCCCTCTGCTGACCATTCTCATTATATGTACTCCTTAGGTTAAAACAAAAAAAGTAAAATTAATCACAAAATCTAGGAACAGTGAAGATTTTTTTCTCACATTTCTGCTCCCAGTTGTTTCACCCCCCTCTAGCATTTCTTTTCCTGTCTGCTTTCTTCCCTTGGGTTTGAGTCAGCTGCCAGGCATTCCTTATTACCCTTTCTTAGAAAACAGGTTGGCAGATCTAGCCCTGACTTGTCTAGTTTTGAGATGGCTTCAACTTTTTGTATTATTATTTGCAAAGTTACCATTTATCTAAAAACTCTATGGGAACCCAAACATAAGGAAACATCATATTTTTATGAGTTTTACCTTCAGAAGCACTGTAAGGTCCTCACAATGAATATTAGAGAAAAGTCCCCTCATGCTTCCAGCTGGGAGAGGGAAAACGTAACCATTCTTAAAATGTATTCCCGATGTATTTCAATACACCAACGCATTCTGTTCTTAACAAGGCCTGCCCTCAGGAGAAACTATTTTACTGGAGCCTGACCTAATGGGGTTTTATCAGAGCCTAACTTACCTTGGGAAAGAGGAATACACAACTCCAGCTCTCTCTAGCCTTCCATGTGGGGGACGAGAAACAGCCAATTCCAGCCCCCCATAGCCATCCTGCCCTACCTAAGCGGTGGATGGGGATTGTAAAGTGCTGGTGAAGTTCACCATCCAGGGACACAGGTTCACCAAAAGACTGAGACCTAATCATAGGCTTCCCCATTCCTCCACACTTCACCACTCTAAAGGCCTATTTACTACAGTTCTTTTACCCAGTACATCATGTCCTCTTTTCAACAAAAAATTACAAAGGCATACTAAAAGGCAAAACAAAACAAAACAAAACAAAAAACAGTTTGAAGAGATTGAAAAGGTATCAGAATCAGAGTCAGAAATGGTAAAAATGTTGGAATTATCAGACCAGGAATTTTTAAAAACTATGATTACCATGCCAAGGGATTTCATGGAAAAAGCAAACACATGTAAAAACAGATTGGTAATGCAAGCAAAGATATGTAAATTCTAAGAAAGAAAAAAACAAGAAATGCCAGAGATCAAGAACACTGTAACAGAATTGAATAATGACTCTGGTAGGATGATTAATAAACTGAAAAGCTAAGGAAAGAATTTCTGAGATTGAGGATATGATAATAAAAAATTATTAAACTGAAAAGCAAAGAGAAAAAAGACTGAAAAAAAAAAACAATAAAGAATATCCAAAAACTGTGGGATAACTACAAAAGGTATAAGTACATATAATGGGAATACCAGGAAGAGAAGAGAGAAAGAAACAGAGCCATATTTGATGCAATAATGACTGAGAATTTCCCCAAATTAACACCAGACACAAAACCACAGATTTAGAAAGCTCAGAGAACACCAAGAAGGATAAATGCCCCAAAAAACCCTCCACCTAGGCATTTTCTAACTACAGAAAAAAGCAAAAATAAAGGAGCCAAGAGAAAAAATAATTATATTTATTTATAAAGGGGCAAAGATAAGAATTATATCCAACTTCTCGGAAGTCATGAAAACAAGAAGGGAATAGAATGACATATTTAAAATGTTAAGAGAAAAACACCTCCAATCTATTATTCCGTACTCTGTGAAATTATCCTTCAAAGATTAAAGAGAAATAAAAACTTTCTCAGGCAAACTTTGTAGGAATTTTTTGCCAGTAGACCTGCCCTGCAAGTAATGTTTAAAAGCTATTCAAAGAGAAATAAAATGATATAGGTCAGAAATTTGGATCTACATAAAGAAAGAAAAGCATCAGAGAATAAGGGAGAGTAAAATAAAACCTTTCTTTTTTTTATTCTTAATTGTTCTAAATTAAAACAGTTGTCCAAAATAACAGTAGCAACAATGTATTTGATTATTTGGATAGATAGATATGCTTATGTATAAATAAAATAAATGACAGCAATGATATAATGGACATCTACAGACTATGTTATCTAACAACAGCAGAATACACATTTTTCTCAAGCTCACGTGGAATATTCACTAAGATAGACCACATTCTGGGCCACAGAACACAATTTAACAAATTTAAAAGAACAGAAATTACACAATATCTACTCTCAGACCACAGTGGAATTGAATTAGAAGTCAATAATGAAAAATAGCTTGAAAATCTTAAAATACTTCTAGATAACATAGAGGTCAAAGAAGAAATCTCAAATAAATTAAAAAATATTATGAACTAATTGAAAATGAAAACACAACATATTAAAATTTTGGGGATGCCGGGAAAGCAATGCTAAGAAAGAAATTTCTAGCACTGAATGCAAACTTTAGAAAAGGAGAAAGATCTAAAATCATTGCTCTAAGTTTCCACTACAGGAAACTAGAAAAAGAAAAGCAAATTAAATCCAAAGTAAGCAGAACAAAAGTAATAAAAATTAGAGAAGAAATCAATGAAATTGAAAACAGAAAATTAATAGGGAAAAATCAATGAAACCAAAATCTAGTTCTTTGAAAAGATAAATAAAATTCATAAGCCCCTAACCAGCCCATGAAAAAGAGAGGACACAAATTACCAATAACAGACATGAAAGAGGAGACATCATTCCAGATCCCATAGACATCAAAAGGATAACAGGAATATTATGAACAACTCTATAGCCACAGATTTGATAATCTAGATGAAATGGACCAATTCCTTTGGCAGACACAGTCTGCCAAAACTCATAGAAGAAGAAATAGGCAATCTGAATAAGCCTACTTCTATTAAATTAATTAAATCACTAATTAATAACCTCCTAAGACAGAAAGCAAAAAGCCCAGATTGATTCACTGGTGAATCGTAACAAACATTTAAGGGAAATATTATACCAATTCTCTACAATCTCTTTCAGAAGACAGAATAAGAGGGACTACTTCTTAATTCATTATATGAAGCCATCATTATCTTAATACCAAAACCAAAGACATTACAAGAAAAGAAAACTATAATCAATATCGCTAATGCACATAGATGTAAAAATTCTTAACAAAATATTACCAAATTTGGATCCAACAATACATACAATGTATAACATAATTATATATTAAGTAGGATTTATCCCAGGTATGCAAAGCTGGTTTAGCATTTAAAATTCAATTAACATAAAACAACAGGCTAAAGAAGAATATTCACAAAATCAAATCAACAGATGCAGAAAAAGGATCTGACAGAATCCACCACCCATTCATGATAAAAAAAAACTCTTGGCAAATTAGGAATAAAGGGGAACTTCTTCAGCCTGATAAAGGACATCTACAAAAATTCTATAACTAACATCATACTTAATAGTGAGAAACTTGAAGCTTTCCCACCAAGACCAGGAACAAGGCAAGAATGTTCTATCTCACCATTCCCTGTCAACATCATACTGGAAATCCTAGCTAATGAAATATGACAAGAAAAGGTATACAGATTAATAAGGAAGAAATAAATAAAATTGTCTTGGTTCACCGCTGACATGATCATCAATGTAAAAAAATCTAAAACAATTGACAAAACAAAAAAAAATTCCTGGGCCAGTCGAGGTGGCTCACACCTGTAATCCTAGGACTTTGGGAGGCTGAGGCAGAAGGATTGCTTGAGGATATAAGAGCTCAAGACCAGCCTGAGCAAGAGCAAGACCCTGTCTCTACAAAAAAACAGAAAAATTAGCCAGGTGTGGTGGCTCGTGCTTATGGTCCCAGCTATGCAAAAGGCTTAGGCAGGAGGATCGCTGGAGCCCAAGAATTGGAGGTTGCAATGAGCTTTGATGATGCCACTGCACTGAAGCCCACGCAACAGAGAGAGATCCTGTCTCAAAAAACCAAACAAACGAACGAAACTCCTGGAACTAATAGGCAATTATAGAAAGGTTGCAAGATATAAGATTACTATGCAAAAATCAATCACTTTCCTATATATCAGCAATGAACAAGTAGAATTTGACTCTCTCTCTCTCTCTCTCTCTCTCTCTCTCTCTCTCTCTCGATAGGTAGAGACATAGATATTGATATAGATGTATGGCAGATATAGATATATAGATATTCTATTGTTTCTGTTTTTCTGGAGAACCCAGACTAATACAGAGACCTAGTCCAGCTTATTATTCACAGCAATAGACATAGCAAGAGTATCATCATTTTTGCACTGGTTCCTTAAGCCTCAATTCTGACAGAGCAACACAAAGAGGGTTAGATGACTCTGTACACATAGCGAGGTACATTTGAAGAAAGGGATCCTGAGCTTAGGGAATTCTAATATTAGTATTTTATACTGTATATAAGCGTGCCTGCCCTTTGCTCCAGAGGAAAACACTATTGCTTTCTTCCAAGACTGTTCACTAAACAAGTATCCTTGAAAAGATAATGCAAAGGGAAGGTAGAGCCTCTTCTTGCAAGATCTAGAAAAACACAAGAGCCCCAAGGAGAATTGTCTCCTAACAATCTAATCAGCTGACCAATCTTAAAATCATTAAAAATGAGGCAACTCCTATATGATTAATAAGAAGTCCACAGAACCACTAGCAGTTATTCTTGCCAATGAGGGTGAATCAGAAATCTAATCAAGTCTAGACACATAGCTACCAAATTCAGGGGATAAAGCACAAGTTAGGCAAGGAGGCAATCAGCCAAATATAGAAGATGGAAAATTGTATGGGATAGATGACTCAGTTTCTTCAAAAAATAAATGACATTTTAAAAGGTAGGAGGAGAAAGAATAGTTAACGAATTAAAAGATACTTGGGAAACAATGCAATACATAGTCCTTGTTTGATCCTAACCTAAACAAACAGATTTTAGGACAATTTTTAGACAGCAGAGAAGATTTGAGCATGGGCTGGGAGCTAGGAAATATTATATGAAACATTATATGAAAGAATTATTATTGTTAGGAGTTATAATGACACTGAGGTTACATTTTTAAAAATCCTTATGTGTTAGTTAGTTACCAAACTATTTATGAATAAAATATCATATTGACATTTGCATTAAATTACTTCAATACCAACAACAAAAGTGGAAGGGAAAAGGTGAAACAAGATTTGCAAAACATTATTAATCATTAAAACTGGGTGATGAGTACATAAAAGTTCATAACACTATTTTCTTCTATGTAATTTTGAAAATTTCTATTAAAAAGTTTTATAAATAAATAAACTACGAAAGAATTTTTTTAAAGAACCGAAGAACAGTGAGAGTAATTACAAACATAGAGATTCTAGGGACCCTGGTTGAGTTGCTTTAATTCAGACTGTAGTGGAGCATCTCAGATCTTCTGAAGTCTGCCCTTCAAAAGAGAATAACTTCTATTTTCCTTTATAACCTATGTTCATTGAGATGATAAAGTTTCTATGAAAAAGAAAAAGGAGAGGTAGGAAATTATGGAGAAATAAAAGGAGGAAGTGGGAGGAGAGAAAGGAGGAAGGAAGAGGAGAGAGAGAGAGAGAGAAGCTGAGTTTTGCTGTTAAAAAAAAAGTAATAACTAGGGAGCATTTGCCTTGGACTTTTCTGCAAGGTCTCACTCTACCTATTTGAAGCAAAATTTAACTACAATTCTCTTCCTGTGTCCTTTTAGAGTCCTCTTATCACTATTCTTTCAACAAATTCTTACCCATTGGGCATTGTGCAAGGTACAGAGAACAATGAGCAAAAACAGCCGTTTCCCCTTCTCCTGTGGAATTTATAGTCTAGTGGAGGAGACATACATTGATCCAGTGGTCACACAGATGAGTGTTTGGTTATCAACTGAGATAAATGCTGTGTAGTAAAAGAAGAAATTTCGATAAAAGCAACTAACACAACTTGGGGAGGCAAAGACAATTTCCCAAAGAAAATGACCCTCACTAGGGCTTAGATCTAAAGTGTAACTGAGTGTTAACAAAGTACAGGGGCTGGGGAGGGCTGTTCTAGCACAGTCGAGACAGAACGCCTAGAGCTCAGCTTGCAGAGACGAAAATGCACCGAAGGGGGCACCAGAGCACACAAAGGAAGGAGACTAGGAGACTTGTGGTAGCCAGTAGAAGTAATGGTCCCTTACACTAGATGGTGGCAGTGGAGACGGAGAGATGGGGACCATTTGAGAGGCATTCAGGGAGTAAAACTGACCTGACTTGGCAATGGATTAGATATAATGATGAGTATGCATGTTTCTTATTGTGCTCTTGGTATCAGTTCTGCAATATCCACCTGAAGCGCTGACTTTTGGGGGCTGCCGTGCCAGTGTATGACTGGACGAACTGAGTTGCAGGGAACCAGGAAAAGTGACCATGAGCTGGTCCCAATGGACTGAGCTAAGTATTTTATACAGATCCTGGGAAGACTGTTAGAAGCGCAGCTGCTGTCTAGCGTCTCACCACTTCTATCAATACACTCACGTGCATTCAAATCCACTGCCCAGGCTCTGAGGAAAGAGGAAATCTCCTGAAGTGAGGAGATCCGGTTTGCCTTCTGGTTCTGGTTCTCACAGGCTGAGAGACATTGGTCATTTCAAGTTTCTGAGGCAGGGAACGCAAGTGCTGCTATCGAGGTCCGTGAACAAAAGGACCTTTGACTCTAGTAGCAGGGCAACGGGCTCACATTTGAAGGGGAAGAAGCTGGAAGAAGCTTGGAGAGTATATATTAAAATAGCAGTTTAGACTGGAAGTGATGGGCCCTACAGCAATCCTCTGGGGCAGCCTGGCCCCTTCTTCTTGTGAAATCACCCAAATGGTCCTTGTTATTGTACAAATGTAAAGAAAAGAACCTCTATGAAATAATTTTTATTTCAGAAGGGGATCTTTTTAAAATTTTTTTCTACATTTATTTATTTATTTAGAGACAGAGTCTCACTCTGCCGCTGGGGCTAGAGTGCCATGGCATCAGGCTAGCTCACAGCAATCTCAAACTCCTGGGCTCAAGTGATCCTCCTGCCTCGGCCTCCTGAGTAGCTGGAACTACAGGTGTGTGCTACCATGCCTGGCTAATTTTTTCTATTTTTAGTTGCCCCGCTAATTTCTTTCTACTTTTTTTTTTTTTTTTGGTAGAGACATGGTCTCACTCTTGCTGAGGCTGGTCTCCAACTCCTGACCTCAAGTGATCTTCCTGCCTCGGCTTAGAGGCCCCTTTTGGTTTCCATTTGCACAGAATATCTTTTTCCATCCCTTTATTTTCAGTCTATGTGTGTTTTTATAGGTAAAATGAGTTTCTTGCAGACAACATATACTTGGCTCTTGTTTTTCTATCCATTCAGCCACTCTGTGTCTTTCGACTGGAGAATTTAGTCATTCACATTCAATGCTATTATTGATAGGTAACGACTTACTACTGCCATGTTTTTATTTGATTTCTGGTCGTGTTGCGGTAATCTCTTTCTTCCTTCTATCCTTCCTTCCTGTCTTCCTTGTTTAAAAGTGATTTTTTTCTTTTAGTGGGTTTTAATTTCTTGCTTTTTATTTTTTGTGTATCTGTTGTAGGTTTTTTGATTTGAGGTTACCATGAGGTTTGCAAAAAACATTTTAGAACCAATTATTTTAAAAATATGACAACTCTGCTTACAAAAAACATGCAAAAAGAAATATAACAGAAATTCTACACTTTAACTCCATTTCCCTCTGCTTTTTAATTTGTTCTCATACATATCTTTTTATACTATCTATCCATCAAAAGTTGTTGTGGTTACTTTTGATAGGTTTGTCTTTTATTCTTCCTACTCAAAATACGGTCTATTTATTGCAATTACAGCAATAGAGTATTCTATATTTGTGTACTTACTGTTACCAGTGAGTAGTATATCTTCAGATGATTTCTTATTGTTCATCAACCCCCTTTTCTTTCGTATTAAAGAACTCCTTTTAGCATTTCTTGTAGGATAGGTCTGGTGTTGATGAAATCCCTCAGCTTTTGTTCGTCTGGGAAAATATTTATTTCTCCTTCATGTTTGAAGCATATTTTTACAGGATATAATATTCTAGGGTTAAAGTTTTTTCCTTCAGCACTTTGAATATGTCATGCCACTCTCTTCTGGCCTGTAAGGTTTCCACTGAGAAGTCTACTGCTAGGCGTATTAGAGCTCTTTTATACATATGTTACTTTTTTCTTTTTTTTTTGCTTCTCTTTGGACTTTTTCTTCATTATGACCTTTGGGAGCTTGATTATTAAATGCCTTGAAGTAGTCTTGTTTGGGTTAAATCTGCTTGGTGTTCTATGAATTTCTTGTACCTAAATATTGACATCTTTCTTTAGGCTTGGAAAGTTCTCCATTATTATTTCTTTGAACGAACTTTCTACCCCAACCTCTCTCTCTACTTCCTCTTTAAGGCTACTAACGCTTAGATTTGCCCTTTTGAAGCTATTTGCTAGATCCTGTAGGCACGCTTCATTCTTTTTTATTCTTTTTTCTTTTCTGATTGTGTATTTTCAAATAGCCTGTCTTCAATCCCACAAATTCTTTCTTCTGCTTGGTTAATTCTGCTGTTGAGAGACTCTGATGCATTTCTCAGTTTTGCAAATTCTTTACCTCCAGAATTTCTACTTGTTTTTTTAATTATTATTTTGATCTCTTTGTTAAATTTTCCTGATAGGCTTCTGCATTCCTTCTCTGTGTTTTCCTGAAGTTCACTGAGCTTCTTCAGGACAGCTATTTTGAATACTTTGTCTGAAAGGTCACATATCGCCATCACTCTCAGATTGGTCACTGGTACTTTTATTTAGTTTGTTTGGTGAGGTCATGTCTTCCTGAATGTTTCTAATGCTTATGGATGTTTATCAATGTCTGGGCATTGAAGAGTGAGGTATTTATTTTAATCTTCACAGTCTGGGCTTGTTTGAAACTTTCCCTCTTGAGAAAGCTTTCCAGACCTTCAAAGGGAATTGAGTGTTTTGATCTAAGTCTTTGGTCACTGCAGCCATATCAGCACTGGGGATGTCCCAAGCCCAGTAATGCTGTGACTCTTGCAGACTTCTGGTGGTACCACTTTGGTGGACTTGGGTAAGACACAGGAGAATTCCCTGGATTATCAGGCAAAGGTTTTCACTCCCTTTCCTCACTCTCTGTGCTTGGCTGCTGGAGTTGGGGGAGGAGTGATGTGGGCACTCCCTCATGGCCACCAGCATCAGGTCACACATGAAGCTGACCCAGTCCCACCCAAAGCCCACAGTGATTGTTGCCTGGATACCTCTGATGTTTAGTCAAAGCCTAAGGGCTCTTTAGTCAGCAGGTGGTGAATCCTGCCAGGACTGGGTCTTTCCCTTCAGGGTTTCCTTCTGACCCAGGGTGGGTCCAGAAATGCTGTCTAGGAACTAAGCCCTGAACTTGGGGTTTCAGAAGTCTACTTGGTACTTTATTTTACTGTGGCTGAGCTGGTACCCAAGTTGCAAACCAAAGTCCTCTAAACAATTCCTTTTCCTTTTCCAAAGTGGAAGAAGACTCTCCCTGTGCTGCACTGCCTAAAGTCAGAGGAAGGGTAACACAGCCTTGGCCACCACAGCTGGTGTCTCACCAGGGTCAGATGTACCCCAAGTCCACAGGTTCCAAGCTAGCACAGCTGTAGGAATTGCCCAAGGACTGCAGTCTTTGTGGCTCAACTGCCTTACAAATTTAGTTCAGGCCCCAGGCCACTTTTTGGCAGCCACTGGTGGGCTAGCAGGAACTCCGCTTTCAAGACTGTTATAAATGCTCCCTCCATGGGCACCAGCAGAATTCTGCCCTGTGCTGTGTTCCCCTGTGTCACAGTGGCCATGAATTTCAATGCAAACCCCACAATCACTTCCCTCTCCCTTCCCCAGGCACACAGATTCTTTCTTCACTAGGTGTAATGGCATGACACTGTTGGGGGATGGGGACGGGCTGGTATAGTAACGCAAGATTGTCTTTCCTGGCCTCTTCAGTGCCTCTTTCCTTGATATAGTGTTAAAACCAGGTAGTATAATCATTCATCTGATTTTTGGTTCTTCCGAAGGTGCTTACTTACATGGATAGTTGTTGAATTTGGTGTTTGTGGGAGGGACAATCATCGGAGGTTTCTATTCGGCCATCTTGCTCCACCCCCTCCCAGGACTGATTCTACACTTTCACATATGAGAGGGTCTCTGTTTTCCTAAATAGCAACCTCCTGGAAAGAAAAACAAAGTCAAATTCAAGATATTGCTTAATATAGTGTTTGTTGCACAAAGCACTGAATTTAAAGACAAAAGATTAAGGGTCATAACTTTTCTTGGCCACTTACTAGCTGTGTGATTATGTGCAAATGTCATCTCCCTGTCTTCATCTGTGGAATGTGATGATAAAGTCACCTACCCACCAGGTGATTTATGATGCAATATTCTTTGTGAAAGCACTCACTGTAGCTGATTAATTAAGTGCTGACTGATCATTTGCCTTCTTTCTGCTGAAGAGTATAATTTATTCAGTCATCTGTCCTTGTTCTATGAGGAAAACTGAAGAAAGAAAATAGACTTTAACCAGGGATTATGGATCACATGTCCTCAGTCTGTCCCTAGTTATTTCTCAGTCTTACTTAATAAGAACATTAGCCAAATACTGATCTCCTGCCTGAAGGCCTTGCCCATCAGGGTGGCACTATGGGGGGGCAGTTTGCTGCAGCTCTGCTTGGTCTACCAGGGTTCTGGCTTTGGTGCCACCCCTTCCAAACACACTAGCATAGCTTTGACACATGAATGCTGATGAACAAACTGACACATTTATCCTATAATTGCTGGCGTTGGCAGCCAAGTGTCAACACACTGATTTGCTTAATTATGAAATTGTTGTTGATCCTGATGACCAATTTAACCTTGCGTATGACCAGGAATGACTGACCACAGCTTTAGAACTCTTCTGGACTTGAATAAAAGACAATAATCCAGTGTTTCTCACTGTGGTCCCTTGGCTACCTGCTCCTGAACCTCCTAAGGATCTCATTAAAATGCAGACAGACATTCTCCAGAGTTGCTGAAACAGAATCTCTGAGGTGGGCCCAGAGATCGGCACTGTTAATAAGCACCACAGGATTTTTGATGATCACAAAAGTCTGAGGACTAGTTAAGCAAACTCAAGATTATCATCCAAACTACTAAGTCTTCAAGGACTATATACAACAGATATACTTCCAGCCAGGATAATGTTTAGGTATATTAAAATGCTGAATTCCCAAATATTAGTTATGATCAAAAGTGAGTGCAATCTGAGAAATGTAAGCTGGTGGCAAAAGATCTCAAAATCTGATCTTTGGATCTCCACCCACATTATTCAAGCATGTTGATTGTACTAAAATGATTAGATCTGTCCATTATGCAATAAAATGATTGACTTTAATGGCTTCCATAGGGTATTGTATCAGTCTCTGAAAATAAGAATAAGCACAGTAGATAATCACTTGCCAAGTCAATCACTAGCTGTAACAATTGAATATGAACCTCTCACTTTGGTGTTTTACTTGTCTGTTTTGAACGTTGAATTGGAATTAAGCAGGAAAAACACATTATATTACACTGAGTAGCAGAACTTCTATTTCAGGCTCAATTAAAGAAAAAAACATATACCATCTCTTCCGCTTCCATTTCCCTTAGTCAGGGCCAAGAATTTGGGGGGGTGTAGCTAGCATGGTCAGTGGGGCTAAGGCCAAAGAGACAGCCTGTGTGGTCAGGACCAGGACATTGGTTACACACAAGAGTATTAGCTACCTGAGCAAACATATTGAGGCTAATAGGAGCCAGATTTTTCACTGTTGGAGAAGAAAGTTACAAACAGGTAAAAGTGGCTAGGATAAACCCCGTGGTGTTGGACTGGGACTGAAAGTATCAGTGTGAATTCATTGTTTTTAACATAGATAGATGTGTACGTGTATATACATGTGAGTGTGTATGTGCATATATAACATATTCCCTACTCTTCTGGGAGAGCCTGAAAGCAATGACACCCCAACAGCCATGAGCACTGAGATCATGGTTTCTAAATAACATTCTCCACTGACAGGAACCAGAACTCTTTAAAGAAATGACTGACTCCAAGGCTATGACAGGGAAATGGCAGATAAGCCTAGAACATCTTATTATATCAGAAAGTAAGTACTCAAAGAATGATAAGGACATGTCAAGAGGACATAGGGTCTAGCTCAAAGAAGCTAATAAGTAATAATAGTAAGACTGAAGGTAAAAAGAAATGACAACCAAATGACCCTAGATTGGATTTTGGAACTGTAAAGATATTATTGGGACAATTGGCAAAATTTTAATGGGTTCTATGGGTTAGGAAGGTGATAGTATTATTCAATATTAATTTCCTATAGCTATGTAACAGAGAGCATTTATTTTTAAGAAATACACATTGAAGTATTAGGGTCAATGGAGTATTAGGTCTATAACTTTCAAATGGTTCAGGAAAAAAATAAATATATAATAGAGAAAAAGAATGATAAAGTAAAAATGGTAAAATATTAACAACAGAGAAATCTTGGTGAATGATATAAACTTTTTTGTACCATTTTTGGTAAATTTTCCATAAATTTAAAATTATTTCAAAATAAAATGTCTTAAAAAGTATATACACTCCGCCCTCATAAATTGGAAATTTAATTTTAAAAATATTGCCCCAGCTATTTGCTTTATTAAAGAGTTGCTAACTCTGAAGTGTGAATTAAATGTAAAAGGAATGATTTAATTTCCATAAATAAGTGAGTGATAAGCACCAAACTTGTGGAAGAGAGCCTTGTAAGGAACATTAGTAACTCCATCCAGGTGGAGCAAGGGTCTCATCCAGGATCCTTAGAGCTCTTCAAGAAGAAATGCAGTCCTTCCTGTCAAACAACAGATCTCAGGCTGAGTGTACAGGTCAGCTGGAAGCTCTGCTGATGGCTTTCTGAGTTACAACCCATTGCAAAGATGATCTTATGTCCACAGTTCGATTTTCTGGCCCAAATTCTGATCTTAGAAATTAACATAATGTTCAGACTTTCAAGTTAAAAATAATAGGTCCTTGTTTTTCATTTTGTAAAATAAAAGTGCTGATATTTTCCACTAATAATAATAATAAGGATACAAGCAATTCACATGTATTAAATACTTACTTTGGGTCAGGTCCTCGCCTAAGTATGTTACCTGCATTGTTTCATTTAATCATCTCCAGTTTCCTATGAAGTAAGGATAATTATTATTATGTTAGAATTTTATAGATAAGAAAACTGGATGCTCTGAGTGATTAAACTCTCCAGGGTCACAAAGCTGATAAGTGGCTGTCATCAGAGTTTGACTCAGGCTTTCTAATGCCTGTGTAATTAACCACCATATAAGATACTGTGCTATTCAACAACATTCTGCAGTTGCCTCTAGAAGCCAGCTTATAGTAATAATTTAGAGTCAAATTGCTGTAACAAATGCACCATCTCAGTAAAAAAAAAAATCTCTGAGGTTCCCAAATGGAAAACAACTTTAGGTAGCCATCTAAATACAAACCCAAGAAAAAGGAGAACTGCTTTGCAAATAAAAAATACGTGGGTCATGGTTCTGACTCACATCATACTGCTTTAGGCCCTTGATTGCTTCACTGCTGTCGCAAACTGGTTTAGTTGTCTTCAGTTCTTTCGGTCAAAGGCAGAAGGGAGAGGTTGTTTAAGAAAGACCCTGAAAAATTCTCATGAATGATTTTAATTAATTTTCCTTTATGTTTTTAATTAGGGGTTCTTATTCTTTCTTCCTCAATGAAATTTTTAAATATGTCAAACTCTTGAACGGTATCTGCAAAAATAAAATCGGAGCATCCAAGAGCCAGGACCAAACTAGAAGAAAATCATGATGCCCATCTCCTCATTCAATCCCAGGAGCTCTCAAACATTTTTTCTGCTTCAATAATCAATGGATGATTGATACGGCGTCTCATACCCTTTGTTCATTTCCTGGAGGATCAGCTGGAACCTTGTTCATCTCTCTTTTACATAGGAAAGAATATCAAAATCAAGTGAGCTCAAGTGACATTATTATAGGGATGCCATTGACTCTATAAAACATTTGCAAACTTTCATGTGTCAATTATTAATAGTAACAAGTCACAAGTCGTTCTGGATATGATATATATTATTTGTATATATTCTAGGTCAAATTTGTTGCTTTCTTTTAGGGATAGTGCATTTTCCCCCACTTCTTTTGCAATTATTTCATTGTAACTAGATCCCTACCATAGCAGATCTGACAGAAGGGCGGCAGAGGCAAAAAAGTCTGTTAGGAATCCCTCCAGCCCATGAATTTACACTTATAAAGTCTGGGCCTCTCGCTTTCAGCTGTGAGACAAGGATGGTGAGAACTAGGATGTGGGGAGAAGGGCTTGGGAAGCCACCCTCTTTAGGATCCCTTCCCTGCTCCCAGAATCCCCCCAAACAGCAAGCAGAAAGCATGCCATTACACTGGCCCGTTATTGCCCTTGTATATCTCAATATTTAGTTGCTGCTATGTATAGTGGGCTTACCTAAGAATGGACAAATGGATTCTGAAGACATTCACATTGAGATTTTTGATTGGTCAGCAAGCATTCTTCCTAAGTTGAATTTGTGAATACGTCAAATAGAGAATCCTAAACAGTTTTCACTGCAACAAATTAGGGGCATCCAAGATCTTGAGGGTGCTTTGTGCTTAAGCCATAATTTCCTGGGGAGAGGGCAGACACATCAGAGTCACCATAATAACTTACAAAACATTGTCTCTAGTTCACCCTCATTATCTACAGAATAATGTAAATTCTACCTCCAAATCCCTTCTGAATTACTTCTTATAAAAGGGGAGTTTCCCAGAGTGTCATACATGTGCTTCCGGATGTTCTACATTGCTATCACTACCTTCTGCTGCCTCTCTATCCTGTGGTCTAGAAATTCTCATGCCAATATGGAGCCCTTCACTTGCACCAATATGGCAGGGCTACTGGTCCTCAAGCTCTCATGAACTCAGTTTAAGAAATGGACACTTTGATGAAACAGCTCTTTTATGTGACTAATGAATCTTATTTCCCTAACTTGGACACAAGTTCACAGGAGCTAAAATTAGAACAAGGAGTAAGGGCATGAACTAAGTCTGTGCACTTCAAACTGGAGCATTTGGTCCCCCAATGATCCAAGATGATGTGCTGAGGAGAGACTGTGGGGTACAGATGGCAAAACTTTCTGGGGTCTCAATTTTACTAGATTTGAAGGCACGATGAAAAAGGTAAACCATTTAAACAGTAAGTGATTATGACATATAGAGAAGAATGTAAAAATCACATAGATGATGGCTATTTAATACAGGAAACAGAAGAAATTATATGCTTGATGTGGTTTCCTTCTATTTCCTTTCCTCTGTGGATCATGAACCCATCCTTGGAAAAGTCTAAGAAGCACCACATGATAATGCTCTGTTGAAATCAGCTGACCTTCCACTACTGGTCCTTGGACCAGATTTCTTAACTGACTACTCTCTAATCTCCTGAGACATTCTTTTCCACAAGGTTTCTTGGTCTCTGATACAAAGGTCATGGGCTCCCTTAGCCTGCCCTCCAGACTTGCCAAGCACAGCAGAAGCTCCATCTCTAGGATCCTCTGTTCAGCTCTCCTTTTTTAGAAACCTTTCAGACCCTACAAAGTCTCCACTCTTGCCTAAGATGGCAAAGTCTCCACTCTTGCCTAAAGAACTAAAGAAATAGTTCTTTAAGGCTGGGTGCAGTGGCTCATGCCTATAATCCTAGCACTTTGGGAGGCTAAGGCAGGAGGACCGCTTGAGGTCAGGAGTTCAAGACCAGCCTGAGCAATAGCGAGATCCCTTCTGTACAAAAAGTTCAAAAATCAGCCAGGTGTGGTGGTATACATCTGTAGTCCCAGCTACTAAGGAGGCTGAGGCAGGAGATAGCTGAAGCCCAGGAGCTGGAGGTTGCAGTGAGCTATGATGCCAAAAAAAAAAAAACCTTTTTTAACTTGAAAGCAGGCTTGCAGGCCCATATTCTCCTGGGCTTACCTCCCAGTGACACATTCCCATGTATAGGGCTCTTCCCAGTTGTAGAACATTATCATTCAGGCCATGGTGACCTGGCTTCAGTAGCCACATTTAATTCCAAGGAGACAGAATAGGGGTCAAAGTCTAACAGGGTCCCAGGATGGGAGCCACTACTTATATATTCTTATATTTGGGTTCTACCTTTGTATTCTCAGATCCCAGAGAGCTGAACAGGTTAATGCCTCCTCCAAGCTTGGCCCTTGGTTGCCCTGTGTGAAACAGGTTCTAAACACACAAGCATCAAATAATGATAATGAAGACAAATTTGAATACTTAATTATGTCACAGCAATGACTATTTAATCATACTGTTAGGTAGATAGCAAGGGACCTCCAAGACTCTTCTAGAGATAAAAATTGCGTGCCTTGGTGCTGTCTCAAACAATTGCTCCACCTGGGAAGAAGAAAAGGGCAGCCCTGTCTTGGTGCTGCCCTGCCTTAATCCTGCCTGGAGCAATTGCTACATCTGGGTGAGGAGGGATTGCCCTACCAATCTGCTAATCAGAATTTAGCACGCCGACTGCAAAAGACTGCACAAGTACAATAGGGTCTGGAAGGTGACCTGGGACAACCTAAGGCAAATTATCATGTCATTAGCTTAAATCTGCTCTGCAGTTCACCACCACCCCCAACCAGTGGGCTTTCAGAGAGGCTCATGGGAGATCTGCATGTGCAGTAAGACTCAGGTGGTGTAACTCCCAACTGTCCATCAAAGTGGTTCATGGTAACATCTTAACCACAAGGAAGGCCCAATCCAGACACTATAAAACAAGACCCAGACCATAACCAAGGCCTTTTTAGTCACAGGAGGCCCATTTCCCATTCTGTGGTGAATGTATCTTGCTCTTACTCTGTAAACCTATACCTTGCTCTTGCTCTTGCTCTGTAATCCTCTCTTTCTCTCCTTAATAAACCTCATTTCACACTTACCTTGCTTTTGGTGTGTCTGGTCATTCTTCGGCCAAAAGCACACCAAGAACTGAGAATAGACAAGATTACCAACCCCAAAACCTGACAACACCACAAATACGTGAAGCCACTTTTATTATTCCTATTTTACAGATGAGAAA
>CAUYRT010022671.1:0-34818 GCA_963574885.1 Lepilemur ruficaudatus
TTTTATCATTTTTAAAAAACATTAGATTTTTAAATGTAACAAGATAAGTCAACTTGAGTGGTAATATATTTTGGGAAATCAGCTCACTATAAATTGTGACTGTAAACATTATACTGTAAATGCTTTGTAGTTTTCCCCCAATTAAAAAAAAAAAAAACCAAATAAAAAATATTACTTTTAAAAGAATTTGTCAGCTGATAAATATATTTAAAGGTGGCAGAATAGCCCATAAAACAAACTAAAGGTGTAGACCTGTACACTATGTAGCAGCTTAACAAATTGGAGTATTTCTAATGTGTATCAAGGAGAATACATGAAAAATGTCAAATGATGAAAGAATAAAAAATCTCACTGTGTTGGGATTATGAGGTACCTTCCAGTTAGACCTGCTTCAACATTTGCAGGACAGGGCTAAGTCTCCAGATGGAAGCGCATATACTCTATGCCAAACGACTGAGGCAAGAAGATCACTTGAGCCCAGGTGTCTGAGGCAACAGTGAGCTAATATCATTCCATTGCACCCCAGCCTGGGCAACAGAGCGAAACTCTGTCTCTTAAAAAAAAAAAAAAAACTGTAACAGATTCCCAGAAACTTTATTAATTCTATCAAGGCATAACACCATCAGAAAATAAGTCTGAAACAGAGAAAAGTCTGGTTCTATAATTAAGAGCAAGATTCTACAATCTAATTATTAAATTTTCAATTAAAGCAGAGTTCTTGATATATTTTTCCACTTTCTTGCATTAGTACAGACCTGTAAGCACGTTCAGAGCAGGAATATGTTAATTAGGAAGAGAATTTCCCAATAAGAAGCTCAACCCACAACACCTGATAATTAGGAATGTTATAACCATTCACTGACCCTCCAGGGAACATTTTGTAGTATTGGTTGTCCTCGAGTATTCACAGAAAACCACAATTTTTCCCAGTTGTCACTTTTGCTGCTGCTTTTGCAGACTGTCACATTTGCAAGTCTTCAAGAAATAGTTTGGGGAGCCACGTAACACTGGCATCAACTGGTACTCTCTTTTTCAACAGTATCTGCCTTCTTGTCCTCGGGGACCCTTTCACTTCAACCTGAGCACTTCTTGGTTGAGGAGTTGAGCAGCACAATTCCTCACACCCCAGAGTGTGGAATCTTGTCTTCAGAACCTGAATGTCACTTGGTACCCTACAATGCCCCTGGTAGTGAGTGGGGCCAAAACACGAACGTGGGGCAGTCTTCATTACTTCACATATTCCAGCAGCAGCAAGACAGCGCTTGACTTCACCATGCTGTTGTGTGTACCACTGTCGGGAGGTGAGCCAGGACACTGAGGTTCTGAATGTTTTAGAAAACCGTTCCTGATGGACTAGCAGATGAGACAATAAAGCAGAAACACAAGGAAGGAGCAGCAATACTAGCCTAAAAGTTCCAGGAGTAGAAATAACCCCAATACAACCGCTTGCTACAGCTGTCCAGCATGCTAAACACTTTTTAAACATGCACGCTGCCATTAAACCTTCACCACAATCTTTTACAGTAGATGTTATCCCTACTTTATGGATGAAACGTTAAGGCACAGGTTGCTAATTGAAAGATCCTATAGATAGTGAGCCATGATTCAGATCCAGGCATAGTTAACTAAAGTTAAAGTTCTCGACCAGTGTCTTACACTGTAACATCCCGAAGCTACCTCCTATTCATCTCCTGTTACACCTTTTATCTCCTAATTAAACCTCCACAACTGGCCAAATTCTTTAACTCTAGCTCCTGGGGATTCTCCATTTTACACTTTTCATTTCCATTGTCAGTGGCCTAGTTGAGGCTCTGGTTACCTTTTCTTTATTATTGCAACTGTGCCCTGCCTGATCTCCTCCACCCAGCTTCTGTTATACATCCTTCCCCTGGTGCCAGAACGAGCTTCCCACAGCACAGGTCAGGGACTGCCCTTCCCAGAAACTACTTGGCTTCCTAAAAGGCACAGTCTCAAACTGGCCTCCTTCCTGTCTTGCCTTCCACCACATCAAGTGCAGTCTCCCTGCACTTGACCCAAATGATTGTGTCCCTGCCCCACCCAAACACAAGCCCACAACTCCGACCACCATGCATTCCATTCCCTAGGTCTGGAATGCCCTCTCTTCTTTCTTCCCCTTCCTTCAACGCTCAGTCAGGTGGGATCTCCTGCTGCCTGCCCAGGTCCCTTTGTCAAAAGGAATCCTCTCTTACACAGTCCCCTACCAGATGACTTGGCCTTGAGCTGCATTTATTTTATTCTATAGGCCTTAATTTGCCTGACTCCCTGCTAGGCTGAAAAATTCAAGGTCATCTTTATAACCAAAGTGCCTACATGCTTTTTGCAGAGAATTACCATCTGAAAGGAGCCCAAGTGAGAATGTTACTTTAGAGTTTGAAGGTTTTTTTCTTCCCTATCATCAACAAAAATTCTCAGATTGACGCAGTTCATATTTCATTTTTTGTTATTTTTTTCATTTTGTTTTGTTTTGGCTAAGAAAACAAATCGAATCTCTCTTTTTCTCTCAGACCTCGCCCTATACTAATTTCTGTCTTCTCCGATTTTTACTTTATACTTGCATTTTTACTGTTTTATGTTTCCCTTAATTTCTGTGGAGCAAGATGAGATATAAATAAATAGATGCATAAATAAAGAGTAGGTTGAGAAATGACTGACAACTTGAATGGAAAGCAAGATTCCTATTGAGAAAGTAGTTGAGCACTAAGTCCAAATTGGTTACGGTCTCGATCTGTATCCAAAAGGGGAGGATATAAGAATCAAATAAGAAAGCAGTTTGCTCCCTGGGACCCAAGGGATACTAGAGTAAAAACAAGGGGGCAGGGGGTGCGGGTAGCTGCCCAGAAAACCCGCAGCCTTAAGCACTGAGGCCCAGATACTAAATAGGTGCCCAGTCAATGGAGAATTACCTGAGGATTTTTTACCTGGACTCACTCGGACTTCCGCAGATAATTCCCACTATAGTGATTGCTGGTTGTTCATGGGCAGGGGTGGGAGAAAAACTGTGGGTGATATACAGGAGGAACTGAGAAAAGCTGGTGTTTGGAGGACCCATCCTGATGCCAAAATCCCTCCCCACTCCTTACGTTTGTGTATAACTAACTACTGACCTCCAGGAGAAATGAAAACCTGTGGAGGGCCTGGAAATCGAGGGCCTGAGCTACAGCGGATTCTTGTCTGTATCAGAGTCACTATCCCCTGCAGCTGTGGCAGAAAAAAAGCCAGAGCTGAAGACGGGAGTGTCACTGTCCTAACCTTTGTCCTATCACTGACTAGCAGGGTGACTTTGGAATATCACCCACCTCTCTAAGCCTCAGTTTTCTCCATCCTAGAATGCAAATAGTTATGCCTTCCTTACTGGGTACTTTGAAGATCAAATGAAATAACATGTGAACTTGCTTTATAAACTCTTCACAGACAAGACTGTTATTTCCATTTCAACAAAGATTTATTGCGAAAGGCATCATAGTATAGGAGTATAGATCATGGATTCCAAAACCAAATGGGATTTAAATTCCGATTCTATCACTCCCTAGCTTTGTGATCATGGGTAAGTTATTAACCTCTCTGCGCCTAAGTTTTCTCCTTTGTAAAATGGGATAATGAGAGTGTCCATTTGATAGGATTACCATGAGGATTAAATGAGCTAAAATTTTTAACCTGGCATATAATGTGCTGTACACATGTATCATTTGTATTCAATTGAGAATATCCCACGAAACAAGTACTATGCTGAGTGCTAAGGGGATGGACGGACACACACACACACACACACACACACACACACAAATAGTGAATCCTGGTATAACTGTCACAGGACCAGGCATTACTTTAACCTATGGTCTGAGCATTAGGAAATAAACTTCTCAGGAATAGAAAAATAGATAACAACCTTGCCAACGGACTCATAGCTGGAATTCTCCTGAATTTCAGATTTTCACCCTGCCCTGTGGTCACAATTAATTTGCAGTCTCTCTCCAAGAGTTGCTGTGATTCACTTATACTCATAAAATGTTCAAGTGTTTTTTTTTAAATGCCATTTATTTAATGAACTACTATTATGACAGCTGTGGAGAAATTTCACTTTGGTGTTTTCCTGAAGGAATATTTTATACACACCTTTCAGCTGCCCACATTCAGGGAAGACACAAAATCCAGGAAGGGGGGGAAATCGCTTCAATGGATAAAACCTTTACAAGATAGCCCATCTGTCTTTGAGAGCTCGGAAGTGGTTTTGTTTTTGTTTAAGCAGAACATTAACAAGGGAAAAGAACATCTTTTCCTCTTCCTGTTCACCTGGCTTAGAGGAGGCAACCTGGTAAAACTTCAGTGAGGTCCAAGTAAATTTTGTCACTGTTGGATAACTTATTTGTAATTAATCAAGGGTTTTATTTTAGGACGATTAGCAGCCAGCCATATTCCAGTTCTGACATTCTAAAAATATTATCCCATGATGGACTACTTCTTTTGAAGTGCAGCAGGAAAGTTGTCCAACTTGTTACCAAGCTCCAAAAATCCTCTCTGTTGACACAGAGGGAAACCTCTAACTACATGAGTCACTGTAGTTTTACAACTGAATAAACTGCTAACGAAATTGGAAAAATTGTCATCAAGATGATAAAGGCTATTCTGGAACCCAATGCCAAAGCAGTCCTGACTTGTACCTTTCAGAGAAGTGACCGCTTGTAAAGAGACTGACATCTGGGAGATTAAAGCTGATATCCAATACGCTTTCCCAGGTCTCAGTAGGCTGCTTTATCCTGATTAAAAGGAAAAGGAATTTCCTGGGCATGTCCCTTTAATGTTTTTATCCTAACTGTGAGCATGAGAATCCATTGTGTAGATCACTATGCTAGCATGTTGTAAAAGATGAATGGATGAACGGCCCTGGGGCTTGTGACATAGTTTCACCACATATATGCAACTCTCCAGTACTCTTTTTTTAAAAATTTCAAAGTATTATAGGGGTACAAATCTTTTTATTTATGTGGATCAATTTTATAATGCTCGAGTCATGTTTATAAGTGCGCCCGTCCCCAGATAGTGTTCATCGTACCTGTTAGGTAGGTTTTTGCCCCTCCTGTCCTCCCCTTTCCCCCCGTTTGATTTCCATTGAGTTTTATTTCCCTCTGTGCACATGTGTGCTCATCAATTAGTTCCAATTTAATAGTGAGTACATGGGGTGTTTGTTTTCCATTCTTTAGATACTCCACTTAGGATAATGGTCTCCTGTTCCATCTATATTGTTGCAAAAGGCATTAAGTCATCTTTCTTCATGGCTGAGTAGTATTCCACAGTATACATATACTACATACATATTATTAATCCACTCATGAATTGATGGGCATTTGGGTTGATTCCACATCTTTGAAATTGTGAATTGTGCTGCAATAAACATTTGAGTACAGGTGTCTTTCTGACTAAATGACCTCTTTTCTTTTTACACGGTAGTGGGATTGCTAGATCAAAAGGAAGGTCTACTTTTATTTTTTTGAGAAATCTTCATACTGTTTTCCATAGAGTTTGTACTAGTTTACAGTCCCCACCAACAGCATATAAGTGTTCCTATCTCTCTGCATCCATCTATTGTTTTTGGACTTTTTAATAAAAGTCATTCTGACTGGGGTAAGGTGATATCTCATTGTGGATTTGATTTGCATTTCCCTGATGATTAGTGACACTGGGAGGATAAAAAAGAAAACCAATATAACAAGATTGGGCATCAGACCTTGCTCTAATCCTGCCCTTTGGGAAGTTTTTAAAAAGGAGCATCCTAAGGACTCTTTTCACACCTAGGGTAGTCCCACACTCTACCCATTTAACATGGAATTTAAGAGGACACTTTGTTATCCTTTGGAGAGGGTCCAGCATATTCACTTATAAAGGTATTTCTGCATATATTAAAATTGGTGCTGAGGACCAAAATTCGAGGACTTGATTTAAAAAAATTGGTTTTCCTAGATGACTGATGCAGTATTATTTAGCCACTGAAGGGCAAAACAGAGATGCCACCAGACATTCTCCATTGGTATCCAAGTACCTGTCTCTCTCTCTTCCAATTTATTTCTCTGTGAGTTACTGACTGTGAAGAGAAGCTTACACTTCTCAGAGGCAGTTCTGCTCCCACAAGTCTCAAGCCCACAGAATATATAACTTCACAAAGTCACAGAAAAGCAGCCCTGGAAATGAGCTTACAGACTACCTGGTCTAACTCTCTCACTTTTTCAGACCGGAAGGATAAAGGCAGGGCAAGTGAAGTGACTTCTCCAAGGTCACAACACTAGTTAGTGCCAGAGGGTGGCCCAGAGCCCAGCTAGCTTCCAGTCCAATGCTCTTTCCGACTACATTCCCTGAGATGTAGGTATTTTCTTCCAGAATTGGTCCAAACAGACTCCGTAAAGGTTGTAAAAACATCCGGGAGAATCTGGGTGTTTTTCAATGATTACTACAGTGTTAAGCCAAGATGGTCAAATATTATGAGAGTTGGAGCACTCAAGTTAGAAGCAGATGGAGCAGATGTATCACTGTAGGATTCAGGTTCACAGTGTGAACTGGAGCCTGGCAAAGCCAATGGGTAAAGGACAAGCCCAGTCCAGTCCATCTCAAATGTGCAGGCCAAAACTGTTTGGGAAGATCTGGGTTTTAAGTGAAGAGCCAAGGGCAGTCCTGCTTCGATAGATTCCAAGGTAGGGTAACTGAGACCTCCTGTTTAATGAAATTACTTTAATGAAATTACATCCTCTGGTCATCCTGCAGAAAAGCCCCCTACATAGCCCTGGTACTTCACTGGCCAAATATTTGCCCATTAACACCTTCTTTATTTATGGATGGATGGTGATTTTAATGAAAGGTACAAACGGGGGCATTAGTCACAGCCTTGGTCTTCAAAGAATTTGCAAACTTCCAAAGCACTATAATTGTATTTTAAGTAATATGTTTAAATTATTACACATTGCATCTTACAAGGTAAAAAACGACAAACAAAACAAAACAAAAAAAACCTCTGCTACATTGAATATATAGTCCCCTAATTTCAAAGGTTTTCTCTCAAAAAATATTAATTCATTGTTTGAAAAGGGTTAGATTTGTAACTAAGCCCCCAAAGTCTATTTCAAGAACAAAGTATGACAATATGCTACATTTACAATAAAAATGGAAGAAATTCCCACTGATAGTGTATTACATCCATTGTTTCAAAATGGTTGTTAGATTTGTAACTTGGCCCCTAAAGCCTATTTCAAGAACAAAGTACTATAACATGCTACATTTACAATAAAAATGGAAGAAATCCCCACTGATGGTATATTACCAAATAAGGGCAATCCAGAAACAATAAAACTAAATAAGAGGTCTTTTCCTAAAATATTTAATGCTTGCAAATGAAGAAAAACAGATGCAATGAATGAAGATATGGAAGAAATGGGAAAATCCCAACTGAAAATTCTGAGCACCTTCGAGAACTATTAAGGTGGATGATAATAACAGAGCACCTTCAAGGTAATTGAGTGGGCAGTGAGTTATGGAAGATGGAGAAAAGGAGAAAACAGTAGGAAAAGATGAAAAGTGGTGAGGGAGTCGGGTATTCAGTAGATAGTTCAACTGCGGTCTTCGGGTGGTGCTGTTGATAGAGGACAACGGGGGCATCACTCCTCAGGCGAGAGCAGAGGTGATGGTGGCCACCAGCAGTGACTCTCAAAGGTGGTCCCTGGTCCAGCAGCATCAGCGCCACTTGGGAACTTGTTTGAAATACAAAACATGAGTCCCCCCCCCCCGACCTAATGAATCAGAAAGATTTCTTTCTCAACATTCTAAGCCTCCAAGTGACTCTGATGCATGCTGAAGCTTGGGAACGACTGACAATTATGTGGAATAAGTAATAGCAAGAGCTGTTCATTACACAGGACATTTGCAAGTCAGGCATTTTGGCCCTTTCTATTATAGTAGCGATTTTACTTTAAAGTACCGATTCTCAAATTTGGCTCCACATTGGAATCCCTGGGAAGCTATTAAAAAACCCAGGGGATGTTTGGCAATGTCTGGAGACATTTTTGGTGGTTAAAGGAAGGAGGTGGGAATGGGGGCAGTTTGCTACTGGCATCTAGTGGGTAGAGGCCAGGGAAATGACAGCCTCCACCACAAAGAGCTACCTGGCCCTTAATGTCAGTAATGCTGCTTTTGAGAAACCTTGCTTCAGGCAAATCAGCTACCTCAATCTGTTTCAGCTTTTGCGCCTTAGACTTGGTGGAAGAAAGGCTGGGTCTGCTCCATGGGTACTGCCATTTTGACTCAATTCAGCCTTGCCAGCGCAGAGCCCCCATTCTTATGTGTGTCTGTGTGAGGTTACCAGGTGCCTGCTCAGTTATTCACAAAATGGTGCTTTGTTTCCTATTCCAATAAGGATCTTTCTGAAGATGCTGTTGGTCAGGACCCCAGGGAAAAGAAAGGATGAATGGAGGGATCTGGGTACCAAAATCTCACTTGACACCCTAACAATTCCCAGGACCAGCCCTGACTATCATTTGCAAGTATCCAAGTTTTAAAAATTATTCCGCCCAAGGGTCGGTAGAATAGAGAAGTGAAATATGAACAGGGTCAACTGTCAACCAAACAAAAAACCTAAGCTATCTTCATTCACATATATTCTGGGAGTTGCTGCTGGTTAACCTGTGAGTACCTAAGACGTGCTGTTAATGCTGAGAATACAGTGCACCAAAGAGCTCCCCACTTACTCACCTGTTTTTATTTTGCTTAAAGAATGAGTACAGCATAAAACTTCCCACCGTCTACTGTCTGCTTTACCCCAAATCCTCCACATCTACTGTTCCCAAGATTTCCACGCTGATTCGAAGCCATTTATGTCAGCCCAGGTGTTCAGAATTCCAGGTTGAAACATTTGGTTAATTAACATCATGCTGCAAACACTCAAAATCACTTCAGCTGCCATTAGAACAAAACAAAACTCCAAAAAACAAAAACTGTGGGGAAATATAAACAAATGGCGGTATTCTGTGGAAAACACTATATGATTTCAGTGACAATACAGGCAGCAACGGCTTTCTTGAATTAATATCGCATTCCTTAAAAGCGTTTTTCTAAAAGAAATTATATTAAGTTTGAGTAAAGACTTGAAAGCACACATATTTATGAGCAAAATGCAGCTATGTGCTTGGATGCCAAATCATTAGCACTTGCTTGAAAAGAAAAAAGGTATGGTGAAAAAGAGTGTGAACCCCAAGAGTGGCAATTTGGGAAATATCAAAAGAAATGGCGTTTCTTCTATTGAGAACCCAAAATGGTTTCTTTCCCCCATTTTCAGAGCCACAATGCTCTCAGCTGCAGTTCTCTGGGCACTTACAGTTTCCCTGCCCCTCCCCTTCCTGAAACCCCACTCAAGGTCCCAATTGAACTCCCGAATTTTAATCCTTTTAAACACGCATTTGTTCCTTTCTTCCCAATCACTTTCAGTGAGACTTCATGTGTTTGGAAAGGGGCCAGAGGTGGTCCTGAAAGATTTAATTTTTAAAAAAGTTTGAACTGTAGAGTGTTGAGAAAGAAATCTGGTTTTCTTAGTTTTGAGGTGGGAGACCAGGGTGAGGTACATTGAGTTTCTGATGTATTTTCTTTTCCAAGAACTCAGGCAGCCAGGGGAGGGTGGGGAGCAGTCCTGGCTGGAGACTTGGGTGTAGTCCCAGGTGGGATTCGGGTGTGGCTGGCCTGGGGCACAGACAGGCTGAAGGCTCCAGCAGTCAGTCTGCAGGAAGGGCTGGGCACAGGGTTTTACATAATATCCTAAAAGGAGAGAGAAGGGCAGGCCCACAAGTTTGATCCCAAACAATGCCCCAGTTATCAGAGGGCTGGAAAGCTGTGTTTTTGAGCACGATATTCTGTCCATTACTCAATTTGCTCCTAGGAAAACCACCTTCTCCCACAAGTCCTGGCAGCCATGGACCTGTGAGTGAAGCCTGAAGAAATAACTGAAAGATCTGTTTTCACACCATCTTTGGGCTACTGGAACTGACACAGTAACGTCTTTAGGATAATGTGACTGAATTACACAAGAGGGAGAAGAGGATATTCTATGAAGACAAGAACAGGATGCAGCTTCCATTCAACTGTAGTTCTGGAAAATACAATGCATGTTTGGTGGGTTGGGGGCTCCCACGTACAGCAGCTGCAAGAGCAGGAGAACCTACATTGGCCAGCATCTGGTGGCAGCCGGCTGTGGTCACCAACAATGGAAGGCAGTACGAGGGGCACTGTCAAAAGGGCAGAGCAGGCAAACATTGCCAACGCAATGTCCAGCACAGGAGAGGAAACTAGCAGACACCCTTCAAGTATCCCAGAGAAGCTGGGAGACGCCCATCAGAAAGGAGGTAGGGAAGGGAGTCTACACAAGAGGAAAATAAAACTTCTACAACAAAATAAAGATCACAGTTTTTGGGACAATCTGTGGCGCTTAACTCTACCTGCAAAACCACCCACTTTCCATCCCCTACTGCAAAGTTCTATAAAATTGGCATAAAATGTTTATACATATGATTATATGGATCTGTCTGTAGACTGTGGGAGATATTAAATAATTTCCCCAAACCCCTTAGAATGTTAACATTTATTAGGTTGTTAATTCTGGAATGTCCAATTTCCTTAAGTAACAATTTGACAGTCGACATCTCTGACATTTCACTTTGACACCTCTTTTTTTTTTATTTGTTTTGTTTTCTTGTTTTTTTTTTTTTTTTATTGAGAAGATACATCCTCATTCTTTCAAATGCACATGTTGGCTTGTGATTATCTTTCAAATTTTTTTACAGCATTTTTTATGAAACTATGGATGACTAAAAAATTCATGTTATTTTTGAATATGAGTTCCATTGTGGAACCAGTGCAGTGCAGACAGCTCGAAGTATCAACAAAGTGTTTCGGAAAGATGTGGCTAATGAACACCACAGTACTTCGATGGTTTGAGAAGTTCCATTTTGGTGATTTTAAACTTGAAAATGGGCCACGTGGGTGACCTTAGACCAAGGTAGATACTGATGAGCTGAAAGCTGTAGTGGAAGTGAATTCATCTCAACATACCCATGAATTAGCAGCAAGGTTTGAAGTTACTATTCCAACAATATCAGACCATTTGAAACAAATGGGCAAGGTACAGAAGCTGGATAGATGGGTTCCACATGAATTAAATGAGAATCAGAAGAGAAATCATCTCGAAGCTTGCCTTTCTTTGCTGTCATGACATAAAGGTGAACCATTTCTAGACCGTATTGTTACGTATGATGAAAAATGGATTCTTTTTGACAATTGCAAGCATTTGGCACAATGGTTGGATAAAGATGAAGTCCTGAAACACAGTAGTCCAAAACTGAATATTCATCCAAAAAAGCTAATGGTGTCTGACTGGTGGTCCAGCACTGGTATTATCCACTACAGCTTCACGAAACCTGGTCAATCAATTACAGCAGATTTCTACTGCAACCAATTGGATGAAATGATGAGGATGTTTATGATTAAGCATCCAAGATTGGTCAGTAGAGACAAGCCAATCCTCCTGCAAGACCACATGCTGCAAAAACCAACGTTGCTTGAACTACAGAGGCTAGACTTGGAAACTCTCTGTCATCCACCACATTCACCAGACCTTGAACCAACTGACTACCACTTCCTCTAGGCTTTGGACATCTTCTTGCAAGGCAAAACACTCAATTCTCAACAAGCTGTGGAAAAACGCCTTTTGCGATTTCATCACCACTGCTCCCCAGGCTTCTTCACTGCTGGGCATAAACGAGCTACCGTTAAGATGGCAAAACTGTGTTGATAGTTTAGGCGTATACTTTGATTAATTGTACTGCTTTTTGTTTGAGATATAATAAACTACACACGAAATCGGACATTTCATATTTAATGACCTAGGACAGTAACACATAGTCTCTCTCTGGTCTCTCATGGTTTCCTGTTGCTCTTTCATCTTCTGTTCCTGCTGCCCTAGGCCTGTTCCTACTCCTGTTTTTCAGTAAATATTACGCAGTGAGAAGGAATCTGATGGGTCCACCTTATCCTGTGCAGGAAAGAGCTTTTTGCTGGCCAGCCCATGACTGGCTGTCTTTGGGCAGGTGCACATATGCAGTTCAGGGCTGGGTGGAGTAAAACACGGTGAGCCACAGGGTTAGCCGTAAGTTACCTCAGAGAGAGGACTAGCAGTGACTGCTCACAGTACTGTCACAGAGTGAGAGACCTTAGCATGTTTTCTCCTATCTGTTTGGGGGATGGAAAAAAAAGCAAAAACCTGAAGACAAACACAGATCATTTATTTTGGTCTTTGGGGAGAGCCATTCCTAAATTATTCCAGACACCATCTCCAAAGTACCCCAGGATAAGATAATGAGTAAGAAACAGATCACAAAATGCAATGGGTGAGGCAAACTTTTTAATCAAGCCAAAAATTTGGGTAAATGTAAATTGTGAGGGAGAGAAGAAACACTAAGTTGTTTGGTAGCACAGGAATAAAGCGCAAGGCAGAGAAGGGAGCTGAGTCTGTTCCTGGCATAGGGCTGGGCGGGAAGTCACTGAACTCTTGTTGCAGAGTTGCCTTAGATATTCCAAGTCCTGGCCATTTCTTCTTCTTCTTTTTATTTTAATTGCATGTTATATGTATTTTATCACAGCTTTTTAAAAAGTAAAAGGAAGAAAGACAAGCTTATCTTTTCAAAATTTTGCCCAGTGTACATGCTGGTGTCAAGTTGAAAGGAGTTGGTAGTTTTATTTGGAATCTGTCCGATCCCCATCCCAGCCATTCACGAGAGATAGGGCGTATTTTACATCCAACCAGTGAGAGTAAAAAGAAATTCAATCACCTAACTTGGAGGTCAATAAATATTCAGGATTTGAACAAAGAATCCTTTCACTGGATGATAAGTCTTCTTCTATTTTTTTTTCTTTATTTTGTTTATCTATCTCCTCTCCCATCCCCTAGTAAACATACAAGAAAATAATCTCCTGGCTGTTTCTTGATTCAATTTTTCTAAGGGACCATATTTGCCATTATTGCCATCTGCATCCTTATAATAAGCCCCATTACTTGAAGAACTCCCTTTGCAAAGGAAAGAAATGTACACACTGGGCCTTGTGCATCTCACATAACTAAAAAGCTGTAAGAAGATGAACTGTTCTGGAACTTTTGCTAAAAAAATGAATTTTTTTTCCTTTTGTACATGCAATGTAACAACTTGGAGGAAAAAAAAAAAACAAATTCTGGCCCTAACATCTGAGGCCTGGAAAAAATCAGATAGCAGGCTTACAGTGAAATTAAACATAGCCTCAGAATCACAGCCCTAGATATTACAAGTTCTTGCAACAGAGATCACTAATGCTCCATCCCTGTGAGAAATCTTTGAGGAATCATAGAAAATGGAAAATGTGCCCAAAGCTGGGGGACTGACAAATGTCATTCACATTTTCAAACTGAAGAAGAAGGTAGATTCTAAAATTTATACAGAGGTCACCTTGGGAGATCGTAAAGAAAATCGCAAATGGTTTATTAGACAGCTCATAAGAAGCCAGGGAAAAAAAAAGTATAGTCACCAGGAGGCAGCAAAATGTATTTAGAATTGGCCACATGAGCCTATACTCATTTTTCCCTTTGATTATATTGCTGTACCAAAATATGGACTTCAACAATGTATTTTACAAGGTCCCTTATGACAGTCTTATAATTTATGAGAGGGGATATAAAATGTGTTATAACACATTTTCAAAGCTGACCTCCACCTCAAGAGAAATTTCTAGTAGCTTACCATAGGACTCATTTTTTGGCCTGTCCAGCTCAACAGTTTCATCATGCACTTGGATGAAGACAGTAAGGGTAACCTCATGAAATCTTCAGAGCCACAATGCTAAGAAAAATAGTAAATACATCAAATGGCACAATATGAATCCAAAGAGAGGTTTGACAGGCATCAGAGATAGGGAGACCAATGTTTTCGGGTCCAAATAAATAACTATGTAAGGAGAGGCTGGGAGATACATGGCTTAAGCAGCACAGGAAAATGTATGTTTTCATCAACAGAAATCTAAACATGAATCAAAAAGCCAAGCCATCAGTAAAGCTAGTAAGATAAGTTGCATTTAATGTGGTTTCTAGAATTATGGAAGTAATAACCCTTTTCTACTCCGGGCTATACCTGGAAGATCATGTTCACTTCTAGTGACGCATTTTTTGAGGGATATACATTCACTGGAATATACTTAGAGTTTAGCTACCAGGGTAGTGCAGGAACTCTATATTGTGTCATATGAGGAATGGCGGAATGAACTGGGTTTGTTTGCTTGACCAGTATGGGCTGGGGGACACGGCAATTCTTTTTGAAACAAAGGAAAGGTCATGATGTGAAGAGAAGCAATGCTTCGTCTGGGCATCTCCAAAGGATAGAAGTTGGGATGAAAGCTACAGAGGACATTTTAGTTCACTGTGAAAATGGAATAGGCCTTGGCAGGTGTTCAAAAGCCAAACAACTACTGATGGAAAAGTTATTAAAAGGTTATTAAAGAATGTAGACTTTAAAATGAGTTGTTGGGCCAGGTGCAGTGGTTGGTGCGCACCTGTACTCCTAGTGACTCAGGAGGCTGAAGTGGGAAAATCACGTGAGGCCAGGAGTTTGAGACCAGCCTGGGCCACATAGCAAGATCCTATCTCTTAAAACATAAAAATTGGGTTGTTGGATTGGATAATCTTTTAAGGTCCTTTTAAATCTTAAGAGTCTGTGTTTTTTACGTTACTTTTTAAGTCTTATATTCTACTTCTGATCACACCATTTCACCAGTCTTGAAAGCCTATTATTGCTCCTGGTTACGAGCAAACTTAAATCCACAACTTTTTCTTTTCTGCACAGTGTTCCTTAGAAGAGGAAAATCCATACCTTTTGACCTATCATTTAAAAGCTCCTACTATCAGCTGGTTCATCTGTGTTTCATTTTACTTTCATGAATATTTATTGAGTACTACTACGCTGGGAGAGCTAGAGATACATAAACGACTTACACGTGGTCGCCGACCTCAAGAAGCTCACAATCCAGGGAAAGAAAGAATTTTAATACAATGATATCAGCATGGAAAGAGACAGAATTAGCTCAGTGTGCTACACCATGAGGGCAAAAAAGAGGAGGGCCTAGTTGAGCAGGTAAGGCTTTATTTAGGAAGGACTTGAACCCGGGTGTTACGGCTCCAAAGCCAGCATTCCTGATCTCTCTGAATACTCTTTCTGTTGCACAGAAAAATACCTCCAACTAGTGTAGACAAAGGCAAAGAACTTTCGTGAGAGGAACTCTGTTGGGACGGGCAAGTTGGAAAGAGAACTCTACACTTCACCACCTGGCAGGCCCAAGGAGGTCTTTGTTCTCTCATTCCAACTTTTCCAACAAGCTGGGCCAGGAAGCGTGGGGAAGACTCAAGATTCAGGAAGTGAGGGAGGAGGCCTCACTGTGCTCTCCAAGCTAACCCATGATCAGAGAGCCCTAAATAAAACGGGACTTTGCCCATTTATTGCAGTTGTGTGTGTTTATACTGAATTCAGCCAACACCCGAGAAAGAGGAGTGAGTGGTAACATCAGGAATCAAACCCAGCTCTGATCCTTTAGAAAATTCTATCACGAAGGGCATGACAGAGTTAAACATAATGCGGCATTTAAACCAAAGCGTGGAAAGCAAACAGTATTTCTTAATTCAGAACGATATTCGTGACGATCAAGAGAAGAAAACATATTTAGCAGGAGATGTAAGGGTACAAATCAAGCTGTGAGGTGGTGCATGCACTGTAAGGAACCCTGTTGAAAACGTGTTAACCTGTGAATCTATTTAAACAGTCCACCTTAAGTGCCAATATTATATTATACTATCATATAGTCACGTCATGGCTCAGTATGTGCATAATATAATATAAGCCATTCTCATAAATAGAAAAAAAGTTAGCTTGCACAGTCAGAAACAGCTTGCTTAACCATGTTATGGTATTCAACTGTGTGCTTATTTTTAAATTGCATTAAATTGCTCTGAAGGCAACGACCTAATGAAGGGAAGCATCTCTTCGTGGAGCGCAGGAAAACGTCTTTTAGGACCACGATCAATAGGTGGCAGTGTCTCTCCCAGCACTGAAGTCCTATCTGTGGCGCTTAGAGGAAGCAAACTTTCTCAGTAATTTCAGCCCTCTCAGGGCTGTCCACCTAGCCATGCATCAGGCGACAGGCCTAGCCTGTGCACCCATTAGGATCCTGCACAAACATCTCACCAACAACCTTTTTGTTACTTCCAACATTTGAGTCCTTTCTGGAAATAAGCAATGTAGACCTCCTAAAAACTCTCTCTAAAGCGCCAGTGACTCTACTGCATTCTTTCACCTTGAAATAGTCACCAACATGTGGCAGGACAGGACTCAAAATCATTCCGGGTTCCAACTTCTTGTTTCCCAGAAACAAAGACATACCTAACCACCGCCACCACCACCAGCTGCCTTGGACACTAAAGAGGCCACATCTTGACAGGAATTGCTTCAGAATTCTAGAACACAGAGAGATTTCCAGAGCTGCAGCTGATGTACTGGTGTCTGAAATAGTCCAATAGATCCATACTGCTTGGTAAACAAGCCCTGCCCCAATACCTGCAACTGGCCTGGCCGCCTGGGCTCCTCCTGCAGGATGCCTCCCCCAACTCCCCACCACATGATGGCTAAAAGATAAAAGCCCAGCACAAAAGGGGCTGTCCAGGACCCTGTTCCATTAGCTGGCACCCATTTCGACTGGTCAGTGCCCATACCAGGCCAGCTGTTAAAGGCTGTGATGATCGTCCATGCCCACAGCCTAGGGATGCTGGCAGGAATGTTCTGTGCTGAGCCATGTGTACTCTGATTCTCTCCTTCTTCCTGTTGTGTGCACATATCCCCATCTCCAACATTTGTGCACATACAGGAATAAGCTCCCTGCATACGAACCCGCTGAGCAATGTCTAACAAACATGGAGTATATGTCTCCATACAGAGCAAGCTATGCCAGGTTAGGGACCTTTAATACATACCTTTCCTGCAGGATTCAAATCTTTCGGTGGCAATTTATTTCAATCCTCAAACACTAGAGTCCACTGAATGTCACCGGCATCACTTTTACAAGGCTGGTTAGGCTCTAACCAGCGCCCCACCCCACCCCCGCCATCAGAGATGGGAGATGGGCCTCCGTGTAAAAGGAGATAGAAAGAGTAAGCCTTCACACCTGCAGGTGAAATCCTAAACCTGTAGTCAGAGTCCTTGCAGTTGGGCAAAGCTGAAAGTTTCACAATAAACTCAAAAGATCTATTTTTCCTCCTGTTGGAGAACAATAAACTCCTTCTGGTGAACGTAGGATCTTAGGCAAGTAATTACTACGGAGGCACATGTTTCAGAGAACTGCCTGAAAGCATCCATTGATAATCTCCTGTGAGGCCTAAAATTCCCCTTCTATTCCCAGCCCCTAAAGAAACTGGGTCAAAATGAAAGTAGACAATGGGCCTCAAACAAACAGAACAGACATAGCTTCTCTTCTCTCACGTGTTTGTTTATGAGGAAATCCAAACATTGCTTAAGCAAGACATAGTATTGCTTTTTTTCTAGTGCAGAGTGTGGTAGGAAAAGGCAAAAGAAAGATGTATGTGGTGGGGGTTAGGGTGGGGGTCAGTCATCACTGACAAGTGTTTAGGTGGACAGAACCTATAGGGAGCATTTTGCACTGTTAGTCTCAACATTTGCTATACTAGTCTGTTGGAATGCTTTGGATCTAAGCCTAAATATATCAAAATCCACCCCTCCAAAAATATACCTAAACTTACCTCCACCTCCTAATAACCATGCAGATCAGAAAATTTGGTAGCCAAGAGGCTACAGCTGACTGCATTACTGCATCACCACACTCCAGCCTGAGAGAGACCCTGTCTCTAAACAAACAAACAAAAAAAAATGGTAGAAAAAACAAAGAAGCTTGGCTAGCATTTTATTCATGTCACTCAAGGAAAGGACAGGGTGATAAAGACTTGAGACTCTAAATGAATATTACTTGAAAGTGAATTTAAAGAAAAAAAGAACACAGCAATCATTCTTATCAAAGGTTTGCAGTCTCTTTAGATGCTATCAATAATTTTTCTAGGCTACAGAATTTTCACCAATTTCTCCCATTCTAAGAACTGTCAGATGAATGATACACCCAACTCAAGTAAGAAATACGGCACAACTACTGTGGCTAACATTTTAAAAAGCTTGGTCAAAGGTGGGGTTCCCTCCCCCCATTTCTATTTATTTTAGGTACTAGGCTAATTTTTACAGGTAATACATACATATGTGAATCGAAATGATGTCCTAGGGGCACAGAGAAGATTAGGGCAGGCAAGGCCAATACCAAAACCAGGCTGAGAATGCCAGGCCAGTGTCATTCCTCTGCCCTGTGCTACCTCATTCCACACCACATCTCTGACTGAGCCTTGGGAGGCCTGTCCAACCCTCTCCACCTGTTTGAATTCCAAGGCTGATGGTCTTGATAAAGAATACGACCCCCCCCCACACACACCCATTCTTCATCCTCAGAGTCTTCTCTTTTCACTGAGATCCCAGGAACAGGCAGCAAGCTCACAGGTGAGACTGTTGCTTGCTACCAGAATGTTAAAGTCATCTCCCAAGACAGAGGCTGAATCTGTCTCATTGCTCACATGTAGAAAACAATTAGAGATTAGAGTGTATTATGGGGGGAGGCCTGTGTATAAAAAGCATTCTATTCAATTCTAAATGACTTAGGGCTTTAAAGAAGGGATTCATTGGAGAGATGTGCACATCTGAATATTTGCACACCTGTGTTTATGTTCAATTCTATTTTGACAAGCCCATGAAAGCCCCCTTTCAGAGGGTGTGGGCCTAAATAAATACCAAATAAAACTTTCCCCCCATCCTCTGTGAAATAAAGAATTAAGCCAGACAGCTACAATTAGTTTTCAGGATATTTTCCAAGCATATATAAATGTCTCTTAATAAGGACTTGTGTGAAACATCACACTTGGACTTAATTTTTTTTAACTGTGGTAAAGCACACATGCCACTTACCATTTTAAAGTGTACATTCATTGATACTAAACACATTCACAATGCTGTACAAACATCACCACTGTCTAGTTCTAGAACATTTCCATTACCCTGAAAGGAAAGCCCATAGCCATCGGCAGTCACCCCCCGTTCCCCAATCCTCCCCGCCCTGACTCCTAACCTGTGCTTTCTGTTCCTACAGCTTTTCCTATTCTGCACCTGTCACAGAAACCACATGATACAGTATGTGGCCTTTTGTGTCTGGTTTCTTTCACTTATCACAATGTTTTCAAAGTACATCAACGTTGTAGGAGGTATCAAACTTCATTTCTTTTAAGGCTAAATATTCCATTGTATGGATATACCACATCTTGTTTATCTATTTGTCCACTGATGGACACTTGGGTTGTATTCATCTTTTTGTTACTGTGACTGGTGCTACTATGAACATTCAGGTACAAGATTTTGTCTGAATGTCTGTTTTCAATTCCCTTGAGTACACATGTGTGTGTGTATATATATGTATATATATGTATATATATGTATACATATAGGCATATGTGTATATATACATATATATAGGTGTGTATATATATGCATATATATACCTATATATATGTACCTAGGAGTGGAGGTGCTGGGCCATATAACAATTCTATGTCCAACTTATTGAGGAACCACCAAACTGGGTTCCACAGCAGCTACCCCATTTTACAGTCATGTTTCATTTTATAACTGGTATTAAATGACACATGAGTGGCCGATGCAGGGTGAAGCAATGGCTTCTCTGAATCATCCAGCTCCTTGTGTACCTCCTCAGACAGGACCTTCTGATCATCGAAATAAAAAAGCTCCTCTTCCTACCTGGGGAACTTCTCTGACGTCATCCTGTTTCACTCTCCTCGCAGCACTTTCAGATTCTCTAAAATTATTTATTTCCTTGTTTGCTTGTCAACTGTCTACCTCCCTCCCTTTCCAGACTTAAACCCATGAGAACAGAACTCTTCCAGTCTTGTTCAATGCAACATCCCCAGTGACTAAAACAGTACCAGGCTCACGGCAGGGATGTCTTTGGTAGATAAATGTCTGAATGGTGCTCAAGGCTAAAAGAGAATTCTTATAAGACAGAAGAAGAGCTAGACTCAGTACCTATGCGTTTTCTTCCTTGATAAATAAAAAACAATTCTGGAAGGCAACTGGCTCCCAAACCCCAAGAAGAGAAGGGGATATGGCCCCAGAGGCGACAAAATTAATGGCACCCTTGACTCACTGTAGACTGCTTAGATTTCAACTGTGCATTTAAAGCTCTGCCTTTCTTTGCACTGCATAGAAAATTAAAACACAAAAAAAATCAGATCAGTTGTTTTTGTTCCTGAGGTAAAGATAGTCTGCTTCAGGCTTTGATTTTGTTTTGTTCTGTTTTGTTTATCAAATAAAAGCCTCCAAGTACTTACTTTAAGGTCAAAACAAAAAGTCAAGTTACTCTTTGAATAGCTTCTTGCTATTTGAAAGAGAAAGAGGAACAAAGTGAAAATGCTTGAGTGCGCACAAAGCCTTCAAAAAGGTACATCTCTTTTGAAGATGAAGACACTAGAGTTCTGAGAGGTTAAACTGCCTGCCCAAAGTCACAGGACACCCTGGGAGAAGGGCAGGAAGCCCACCTACACTCCCCAGGAGAACAGCAGCTCCATGAGGGCAGAGACCTGGTCTTTCCTGGTCGCTGCTCTGTTCTCAGCACAGACTAAACCTGCCAACAGTGTACTCAACAGATGTTTCTGCAGCTCCACAGGACCTCAACAGTTCCAAACTCTCAAAGCCACAGAGCAAACATGCACATTTTCCCAAGCTCCAAGGAACCACCTGAATTTGATAGTTGACAATAAACACTTTGGTGAGAATCACATGAGGATGTGCTCAGGAATAAATCCATCCATCATGCAGGGCCAGTGGGTTCTGCAGGTACAAAAACGGCTGGCTACAAGAGGAGGCGGCAAACACAGGTCTGCTCAGGGTGGAGGAAGGTCACAGGTTGGAAGACCTAATTATCATTGTCCCTGGACCTGGACTTTTTTAGCCTTTTCCTCTACAGATCTGTGCTATTTCTCAACTAAAAAAAAAAAGTAATGGCACATCATAGATAGCCAAAGCAGGACATTTTGAAACCAGAGTGGATTTTTTCAGATTTTGGTTTATGGTCTGTGCATGTGTGTTTTCCTGACCAAAGCATCTGAAAAATCAGAATTTTTCCATATCTTTCTCCTTGCCATGCTTGATATGGGCTGTCAGTACTCAGAAGATTCCATTTTTTAAAATGAAAACTAAATAATGGTCTAAATGATCTAAATAATGGTCTCTCAAGACTTTTCCTACTGGAACTACAAATGAGCCTTCCTGGGATTTAACAAGTATCTGCCTAACATGGAATCCTAGGGCTTTTTGTAATAAAAATCTTTATTATAATGCTTGATTTTTAAAATTCTGTTGCCCTCCTTTCCTAGTCTGGGGCATAAGGGGAGAATAAGAGGAGGCAAAGCCAGACATACTTTATCTTTCTCCCTTCCATTACTGCTGCATCCTGAACCAAGAATGAACAGTGCAACTGGGGCTTCTTGCTTCCTAGCATATGGAATTGTCATCCTTGACATCAATAGACTTGGCAAGAGTCTCTTGTTTTCTCTTTCCCGGGCTATTCTGAGAAATGTAGCTACAGATGTCAAGTCTGACTAAGCAGAATCTGGCCTCAGATTACTCTAAATTCCAGGTGCAACTAAATCAAGGGTGCCTCTGTGCATCCCTGTTCCTGATCCTGTCTTTGCATGTCAATCGGCATCACCAGCAAGTCCCTTAACTGAGCACTTTCCAAAAGCCACGTTCAGGGCAAGACAATTGGGGTTCTGAGACGATCCAGATGGGGTAGCTGCCTCTCAGGGGCTTATCATCTTGAGACACACGAAAGTTTAAAGCATATCATTACACCACAGAGACTGTGTGATGTTAAATCTCCTAGGAAGGCTCACAGGATCTTCCTACAGAAGATTCAACTTAAAATTTGAGACAAATGTGTTGCTATGTGGCAAGTTCCGAGACCTGCTGAGGAAACGGGATCGTGCTGTTAATGCTTTCACTGGCAGGTCTTGCTGATCAGGTTCAAGGCACAATGCACAGAGGCTTTTGTTTTCCACGGATCAAACAACAGGAAACCGGTTCTTTTTTAACAACAGCCAAATTGCAGCTTTGTTGGGGGGTATAAAGGAGCCCTGCAGAATGTCTGGCTTTCAGAAAAGGATTCCACTTTCTTCCTTATAATATTTCTTTTTCAGGTAAAATTGGGTTTAAATGAACATTAAGGGCAACAACCAAGGAAGGAAAGAAGTCCATATTCTGAAAAGGGTAGGCAGGCAAATGAAATCCTCTTACTCCTTTGTCAAGATGATGGGGAAGATGGTAAAGAGTTGATAGGATGACTGTGTGCAATGAACACTATGTCCTGTTTCAGTCCCACACATTAGCTGCGTCCATTCTTGTCATAGGCACCCTCCAGCCCCCTGTTGGACCCTAGACACGGCTCAGTAGGGCATCCTAGAGTATGCGAAGGGCACCCAACCGGTTCCCAATAGCAATCCTAAAAGTGGGGGCCCTGTAAAGTAGAATCTCTAATTTATCTCTAGTATGCCCTCCAGCTCAGAAATTCTGTATTTGAGGACTAACCTTTAAGGCTCGGGATTTTAGTACTGTTTCACTGCCACAGTATAAACTCTCTGCAGATAAGGCTTCCAATACAAAACTCCCTTTTGAGCTACTAGATTTAAGGGTGGCTGATATGGGCACCATCTGCTCACAGGGTCTCCTGTAAGTTTTTAAAATCCCCGTTTTCCCATTGAGAATTGAGGGTTTCAAATGGAATACCCTGGGGAGAGATGGTGATAAACTGAGTGAAATTCAACCTAAGATTCAAATGCCAGCTTCTCAGGAGACTTTCTATGGAGCCAGACTTTGAGAGCAAAGTAAAGATTGAAGAGAAAAGAGAGAAAAAAGCAAAGGGAAGAAAATAGGAGAAGAGAGAACAGGAAGAAGAAAAGAGAGACAAACACAGACACACACATGTGTGCATGCATACACACACACAGACACGCACACAAACTGCAAGGTCAAGTGGGCACTTACAGTCACAAGGAGGAATAGATCGAAAAGGTAAAGAGAAAATGTTAATGGATAGGGCAAAGAGAGGTGGCAAAAGCAGAGGACTAATTGCCCAAATAGCATCATCTTTGAGTAATAGAAAAAGCTGCTCCTCTGCAAGACACTTTTTTGCCATTTGCCAGAAAAATTTAAAGAAAAACCACAATAATCATCGTAGATGATTATTCTTAGTGAATAAGAATGTGAGCTGTGTTCCCTAAAGTTATGCAGTGCATTACCTGCACGGCCTTACATCCCGACCAGGTATACCCCACTGCAAATAGGCTCCGAAATTCCCACCTCATTCAAGACCATGATTCTAGAATACCCGGATGAGCAGCCTCATGAACAGTCAGCAATGCCCAGCAAGGAACCAGAAGCTGAGATAATCCTAACTCCAGGGCTGGCTTCATGGGCATCCAAGGCTTTGGAGTCCCATTGGGTCCCACCTTTAGGAGGGGTCTACACTTGGTTTAAGGCTCTGCTGTCACCACCTTAAAATTCTTAATTAGTTCTTAACAAGAGGCCCCCACATTTTTCACTTTGCACTGGGTCCTAAATATTATGGAACTGGCCCTCCCTAATTTCAAGTGATTTTCCCCAGTTGGGTCCATACCCAAAAAACAAATCTAATGAAGATATCACAACACTTTTATTCTAAAGAACTGAACAGGAAAGCACAGAAACAGTGACAATGAACAATTTTTAAATAGATAACCACAGAAAAGTAAAAAGTAGCACTTTTTTTGTTTCCTGGAAAAACCTGAGTTCAGCAGGCATTTGGGGTCTGTTTCAGAATCACTATTTGTCCTTGAATAAAAAGCAAAATGTAAAGTCACATTTTGTGTAAACCAGTTCACTCTTCTTCGAATGAAAAAAATTGAAAAAGAAATAAAAAAGAAAGAAAGGTCAAATTGACTTCCTAGGGAACAGAAGAATGCACCTTAGAAAAAAAATAGTTTACTCAACTTTTTCAATGATATCAAAAGGACCTTTTGACACTTCTTGGAAAAGACATGACAATACTTTTAATGCTATAAGAAAAAAATGATCTTCACTGAGAAAACTTCAGAAAAGAGGCCTTGATGGTGGGCTTATGCAAAAAGTACATGGTCTTTGCTATGAACCTTGATCTTCTTTACATGTAAAGAAATTAACTGTACAGAAAATATAACATTCTATAAATATCTATAGACTATTCTGGGCTTTGGAACTCAGATATTTTCTTCTGGTGCACCTGCTCTTTTGCATGAATGATCTTTCAAACAAAGCTAAGGGTAAAGATGGAGAGATTCTACTGAATCACAAATGTACCTGGAGCACAAGCCTTACGCCTAGGGAAAAGGAAAAGGAAGTAAACCCAGAATTTATTTTTTATTTTTTAAAATTTTTTATAAAAATAGAGATAGGGTCTCGCTCTTGCTCAGGTTCATCTCGAACTCTTGAGCTCAAGCAATCCTCCTGCCTCGGCCTCCCAGAATGCTAGGATTATAGGCACGAGCCACCATGCCCAGCCTAGAATTTAGCTATGAGCCTCGCTTCTTGGGCCACTGATTGCTCCAGCCCAGGAATTGTCCATAAGCCTTTGACTTTTCTTGATTTTGTTCTGGTTTTGCTTTTTATTTCTCTTTATTTTTCTATAATTAACAACTGTGAAACACACATATACAAAAGGAGACACAAAAGCATGGCATAAAGTAAGTAGACACTGCTCTGGGTTCAGAAATCACATCCCTATTTAACAGTGCCTTTCTTTGCCTCTTTGACTTTCTAGACTCCAAGACATGTTTTCCTGTCCCTACTTAAAAAAAATAGTTCCCATTTCTCTGCTGAAATTCCCTATCTGTTCCTCCATGTTATCCATTTTTTCCCACTAGATCCTAAAACATACTTAGCATAATAATTTCAAATCCTTCCTGATAATTGCAAAATCAGGCCATCTCTGTGTCTTCTTCTATTGACTATCTCCTCTCTTGGCCAAGAGTCACATTTGCTTGCTTCTTCTTGCATCTTACAACTTATTTCGTGCTGAAAATTTTGTGTAAAAGAACCAAGAGACTGAGTTAATATTTATCTATAGAAAAGCCCTCACCTCCTCTTCTGTCAGGCCACTAGTTTGGGAGGTAGTTGGGGAGGAGGGCACTGAGTTAATTAATCTATAGTTGATCTGGGTCTGGGCATTACTCCAGCTTTAGTTATATTCACTTTACCAATGGTTTCAATGTTTTGAAGGTGGATCAGGACTCTCCTGTTTAGCAGTGCTTGAGATCTGAGCACTGGCAAGATTTTCAAGATTTCTCTATGCTTTATAGCTAAAACACCAGTTTTCCAAACTAGGGGATATCTCTCTCACTTTTAATGCCTGGAAGACTGTTTTTTGGGTCATTAAGAAATTCTCTTCATTCTTCATTATAGCTCCTGGCTTTCTGTACCTCTGGAGATCTCTGTCCTGCTGCTCCGCCCTTGTCCTTTGGACGGTGACTAGAGAACACTCCCGGTATGCCATAGCAGGATTTCTCTTAGGTCTCCTGCCCTATCCCCAGCCTTCACCAGGCCATTGCCTTGTTTTTGGGAAAGACCACACATACCTTACAGTTCCAATATCAGCTTTTCTACCGTACCCTTGGCCTTCTGCCTACCATCCTTCTGCACTTGGTGAAGAACCATGAGAATGATTTGGAGAGTGATGCAGGGCTCGCTCTGTGGCTGGAGGTCCTTAGGATTCTAAATAGTCATGCCAGTCAACATGCAGCCATTCAAACTCTAGTTTCTTCTTACCCTGACTATGATAGATTCTTATTCTACTACTACTCTGCCAAGGATGAAAGCAGCCCTTAGTTTCTTCCATCCTAAGAAGGGTTTGTCATTTTCTGAAATTTAGTTTATTTATATTTCTTTGTGACAATGACTCTTTCACTGGTTCAAAAACATCTATGATTCTGTTGTTTACTCTGGTCCCTTACAATTTTCTACATCTGAACCAGAAACGTACTCCTACTTTTAAGGCATATGAAATTCTGATTGCATCCTTCCACCTGGAACCCAAGGATCGTGGCCGACCTGGTCAACTCCTTTGAGCTCATTTGCCAGCCACTGTAGCACAAACCAGGAACGTTCCTGAAAGATGTCTCAGCCAAGCCCTCAGTTTGAAAATTCCAGCCTACCTCAAACCTCTTACTGGGATTTTCATACTTCACTTCATTATGTTCTCAGTTCTCCAAGACTAACTGTATATACTCAGTCTCCCATTTTTGTCTTCACTTCAACTTTCCAATGTAACGAGCATTGTCTTTTGAACCACAAATCTAGTTCCTGATTCTCCTCCCAGACAACTTGTTTCTTATAACCTTGAGTGATGGTACCGCTCAACTCTTGCTCCCTCATAGCTCATTAATAAATGGTGCTACAGTTTGAGTATTTGTCCCCTCCAAAATGCTTGTTGAAGCAGGAAGGCCCTCACCAGATGCAGCTTCTCAACTTTGGACTTCTCAGCCTCTATAAATGTAAGAAATAAATTCTTTTTCTTTATAAATTATGCAGTTTTAGGTATCCTTTTATAAGCAACAGAAAATGGACTAAGACAGGTGGTATTCAGATAGCATTCTCTTTCTTCTCCATAAGTGATCCAGCCTCTGCACAGTCTCAACCCTACTCACAAGTACCATCTGAATGCCTCACCACCTCTACCTTGCAGATAGATTTTCTAGACTCAGAATCTGCCTGCTAGTTCCTACTTTCTGGCCCATCTCTTGCATGCTTCAGATACAGTTTATAGCCTATTCTTTTGGTTCAGTTAGACTTGCACATCACCCTGCTTTATAATGACTATTGATCAATTGTTTATATTACAACATAAAAAGAGAATAAGAAGGAAGACTTTCTATTCTAGACTTGGAACCTCATGTAAAGAACCATAAAATGGTCTTGTAAAGACTCAACTACATAGGGTATACATTAGCACAGTTTAATATAAAAGTGAGATGTTGATTCATTTTAAAGAATTTTTAAAATGAGATGTTCATACTTTTTAAAGTCTCAGGTGTACATGACAGTTCAGTAAAATATTTAAATGATCAAAAGCACCATGACAGCCAACATAATGACATCCTGAAACATTTCTAGAGAAAAAAGCAATATGCTATTCTTTCTGAAAACTTGTGTTGTAGACTCCATGAAGAATTATGCTAGAATGCCACAAGTGAGAAGTAAAAATTGTCGCTGCACATGTTACTCTGCTCCTTCTGGTTTATCAGGGCTCAGGGTGTCCTGGGAAAGTTCCTCTGCCTAGGAGATCTGAGCTTCTTTAAGTCAAGTGGCAAAAAGGGGTATGGGGAATGGAGAAGGCCGCAGGAGTCCTTGTCCTCCTCGTCCTCACTTCAGTTGTCCGAAGGTTTCAGGCTGTCCCAGCATCTCTCATGACACAATTTCATTATCATGATGTGGAGATTGAATTAATTCCTTGCCTATCCACTCTAAACGGCCAGGTTGTGAAAGTTAATGTCTGTAAAGGACTGTGCGTTCTTTGACGCAAAGGAGCTCAACAAATGCAAAGTCATATTAAAATGATACATTGCCCCTGTGGCTCAGTGACTAATTTAGAAAAGAAGGAAAAGGCATTTCAAAATGAAAGTCTTCATGATGTTGTAGAAAGTGTTCCTTGAGGATTCTGTGCCTATTTCCTCGTATTGAAAACACTGATGGGACTGGGAGAGAGGTGGAAGGGAAAGATTATTCTAAACTTTCTTTGCTTTTGTGCCAGTTTCTGCCACATATAAGGCCTAGTTTTCAGCATACAAAAAACTCCAAGGCAGAGATAGAATGAATACTGGATTGGGATTAAGAAGACTTGAGGGTTTAGTCTCAACTATATCACTTATTTGCTGCTGTGTGGACTAGGTTGAGCCACTTATCTTCTCTGAGCCTTAGTTTCGTACCTATAAAATGGGGCAATAACTCTTCTGCCTACACCATCACTGCTGTTAAGAATGTGACACACACAGTAAGTATAGCACAAGTGACACAAATTTTTATTGCTGTTGTATTGACTAAGCACTTGGAATAAACTCATTTATGTCTCTTGAATCCTTATGTCCCCAGATTAATATACAGATGGCAAAATGAGTTCCATTTCTCCAAAAAACAATGCACAGAAGGAAAATTTATTTGAGTCAATATCACCTTAGGTCTGTCTAGGGATATAATTTGTGCATTTCACAATATTCCAGGAGCAAAATGTATGAGACACGTCCTTTCTTACTTATTACTCACACTTCTTCTTTATTTTCCACTTAGTGAAATTCTACCTTTTATAAAACATGTAATATTATAGATAACTCAGTATGGCACAGACTTTTAAAGGTATGTAACAATTATCCTGGAAAGAGGGTGATATACTTGGCTTGTTGGTATAGGAAAGCATAACATTACTGAAAACCAAATCTTACCACTAAGAATGGTTTACCACAGGAATGAATCATGATTAAATGTGAAAATGTATTCATGCAATTCAGTACATTAACAAAATAAGAAAACCAACCAGATGATTGTCTCAACTGAGGTTAAAAAAGCTCTCGGTAAGAGTCAATGCTAATTCACGATTTTAAAAAATAAAAAGTCTAAAAATGGTGATGCAGTAAAAGCATAGTCAATAAAATCAGAAGATAGAAGCATGTGTGTTATGGCCTCACCACTGGAACCCAAGAATGAATCAAAAATCCTAAATAAGGCAAACAAGAAAACAAATGAGGTATAAATATTAGAAAGGATTAAGTAAGAAATCTAGGAAAATCAACCGAAAAATCATTAAGGCAAATGAGAGTTCAATAGGTTGGTCAGACACGAGATCATCATAGAAAAAATAACTTTTCTACACATTACCAACTAATTAAAAAGTGAAGGTATAACAGGATCTCATCCCATTCAGCATATGTGTATGTGTATCTAATATTCAATAATAAACCTACTAATAAAAGTGAAATCCACAGGTAAAGAAGATCATAAAACTTCCTGTTTCATGAAACAGAAAATGTCCTGGTCCAGATGTCAAACATTTTAAAGCTACAACACATTTCAGTAAACTCTGAAATGTAGAGGATCAATAATGGACAAGTAGACCATTAAAACAGAAGAGAGAACCAAGTAATAGAATAAGACAAAGATTAAAATATAGTTTATGCTAAAGGTAGCATATTATCTCAATAGGAAAAGGAAAGACCTTATTTAATTATGCTTAGAAAACTGATATTTTTTAGGAGAAAAACTAGATTCACACTTTTCATTATACAGTGCCTAAAAATAAATTCTACAAGGAACAAAGAGATAAAGGTGAGGGAAAAATTATAAAAGTATTAGAAGAAAATACAGAATTTTTTTTAAAACATGAGGATAAAGAAGTTCTTCTTAAATAAGATTCAAAGTCCACAAATAACCAAAGTGATTGATGGATATGACTACCAAAAATATAAAGCTTTTACACAGCACAGCACAGAGATGGCACTTAAATAAAATTTATGCATTAGTTCAAGGTTTTCCTTGCCTGTCATGTTTTCTGCACTACTAATTTTTATTTCAGAGAGTATATACACAGGATTTATAATAATGGCTATGTAAGACCCATATCCCCATTTGACTGGTCCCGTTCTTATCAGTACTCAATTCCAGATCTTCTGCTTAGGGAAGATGGATAAAATTAACCAATGTCAGAGATGAAACTACTTAAATCCTATTTCATTTCCATTTTCTCATATAGGGAAGTGGGCTTCAAACTGTGAAACTGAGGACTAATTCAGAAGGAAAAAATAGCAAGAGACCATGTCAACTGGGTCCCAGTGTCCTGGCGCAGACAGCTCTCGACGTCCCAGGGTGCTGCAGAAGTGTTTACAGGTGTGGCTGCAGCACCACCATCCATCACCCGGGGGCAGGGCAGAGAGGCCAGAAGATTAAAACTGGCACTGTTCCCACTGTTTTCAAAAAGAAAAAAAATTTTGATTCTGGAAATTACAAAAGGGCAATGAATTTAATCCCATTCCCAGTCAAGAGTACAAGAGCTGGCTATTTTTAATTCTGTAGGCCTGGATTTCTGTTTTTGTTCCAGAACTGCCCCAGTCCCTGGAGCTTACAAACCAGCCCTTCCCAGGGGAAAAGTCACCTCTGGTCCCTTTCTCAGGCTTTCCCTAACTCACAGCCAGCCTTCTACACAGCCCCACTGTGCCAGCAACACGGCCCAGATGGCACAAGAAGCATCCGAGACCCTGAACAAAGCATGACTCAAGGGCAAGTGGAATGGGTTATTTTTTAAGTATAGTAAAAGTATTTTTAAGTATAGTATTTGTTCTATTTTCACACACTGTATAAAAGCCCTTCACTTTTTATTTTACCTGTTTTGAATCTTTTCAGACTAACACTGTAAAACAGCTAAAGTGAGAAATTTCCTGTCGTTTTTCAAAATTTAGTATCAAATTTGTTTTCTACAAATTCCCAACTCTTCTGCCTTAATGTACTATGTAACACAAATGTCATGTTCTACCAATTAGTAAACAGGCTTACTAAAATAGAACTCTCTGTATTAACCATATAAGTTTCCTTCAGGCCAGAAAATAATGAAGTAACAAAATCCAAATGTTTCTAAATCCACAGATCAGTGTGATATTAATTAACTAAACTGACAAGCACAGAATATTCCAGGTTAAGAGGTCTGTTTAAGATGCTAGAGTTTGACTACACTGGATGTATAGATGATACTCATAAAAATTATACAGTTAAAGCATGCAGTGTGTCTTAACTCTGAGATGGCATCACATAGTTCTAGCTTCAATGAGAAAGGGCATAGAAATGCAAGCTAAGAAGACTGGACTTTTTAATATAAGATTTAGAAAAGTATAAGAAAATAGATTTATGCCACATTTAAAAATATGAGATTTCCCTGATGAAAAGGTGGTATAAATACACACATATCACTCTGCCTCCTTCCAGAATCTCACAAAAATGACCAAAGAATATAAAAAATGGGAAACTTAAATCCTTTAAGAATTTGAAGGGGAAAATTCACATACCAGAAATCTCTTTTTTTTTTTTTTTTTGAGACAGAGTCTCACTCCATTGCCCTAAGTAGAGTGCCATGGTGTCAGCCTAGCTCGCAGCAACCTCAAACTCCTGAGCTCAAGCAATCCTCCTGCCTCAGCCTCCTGAGTAGCTGGGACTACAGGTGCGCACCATGACACCAGGTTAGTTTTTCTATTTTTAGTAGAGACGGAGTCTCACTCTTACTCAGGCTGGTCTCAAATTCCTGAGGTCAAGCGATCCTTCCACCTCGGCCTCCCAGAGTGCTAGGATTACAGGTGTGAGCCACAGCGCAGAACCAAGAAATTCCAAGGCATTTCTATTTAATGAAAGAGCAAACAGTACTTGTGTGTAGGTAAGGCTGACCTTATCAGCAACTCCCTGGCACAGACGTAAATGGAAGAGACCCCAGCAGATCATTAATATTCATTATTGCGAGGCCGTTGGTAGCCTATCTGAACCCACTAGAGTTTCTAGAAGCATCTAGGCAAGGAGGTTCTCTGGGTGGGAAACCCCCTGGAGTGCATATTCCCAGTTTATCCTTCATGCTGCTGTATGTACCCTCTGCAGAGCAAAGGCATTTTCCCCAGGCACCTCCTGGCTGTCAAACAAGAATGAAAAAGAAACGTATCAACACAAAAGTGAAGCTCTTTGCCACCAATGCTACAGTTCCAGCTCTTTCCCTACTACTCCAGGTTGCTGGATTTCTCGCTGGGCAATATAAAACTATGCTAAAACTATTCTTTCTTTCATCTGAGCCTCAGAGAACCCATCTGTGCCAGTTATCAAATTATTGACTGTCAATTCGAAATCCACCCTTTTTTGTCCTATTCTGTGTTACCACAGCTGGACCCTGTAAACATTTCTCCTTTGCCGGGTGAAGAAATATTAGGCTTTGCCAACAGAGACAGCTGGAGAGAGACTGCAAGGTAGAGTGGAAGAAAGGGCTTCTCCTCCTGGTTCTGGAGTGCTTTCCTTCTTGCTTCTATTGCATGAGAATCCCAGTGGTGCTTACTATCCAGCAAGTTTCTCCAGTACCCTGGTGGGCATCTTCCTGTGAACCAGCTGCAGCCCCCTGGCACCTAGGCAGGCAGTTCGCATTCAATAGCTATGGCCCACCAGCACCCCAGTGATCCTGTCTCCCACCCAGTGAAATGCAGCCACACCCTCTCCAATGAGATACCATTTGCAACCTCAGTTGGACAGGAAGTGATCCTTCCTCCGTATTTTCAGTTCTTTTCTTCCTCCTTCCGCAGTCCCCCTTGACCCTAGAGGAAGTAACTGCTCCCCACATTTGCCATTCAACTATCCTTAGAATCTTCTTTTATCCTTTTTAGTACTTAATACCTTTACTGGTTAGCAATCCTTTATATTAAAATTCCCCTCTTCAAATTACTGGTAAAGTTGGTCTCCTGATTGGAACCTGACTGATACACTGACTCAACACTTGCTTTTGCATAAGCAGAGAAAGGAGCTCCTTTATAGGCAGGAACAAGGAGAGAAAGAGCACAGAACACAGGAAAAGATGTCATAGGTCAAAAGAAGAAAACAGCCGCAAGGGATCAGAGCGAAAGCGTTCCTATGAAATAATTTCAGTGCAAGAAAAGGAGGACATATTTAAGAACTTCTAAATTGTCTCTTCAACGAGATTCAAGTGGCCACTTTATGTGTGAAATGAGAGCAAACACTCATAAAAGGGACACTCCTAAAGACAGTATGGAGATGAAAAATCAGACTTGGCGAGTTTAAAACACAATAAATAAGGACAGGGATAGCAGATTGGATTCTAGGAGAGAAAACAAATTAATAATGTCTCATTTCAAGAAAAAAAAAATAAACGTCAAAGCAAGAAAAAAATGGTTACCAGTAAAGAATATATTGACCCCAGACTTCTCCAGAACATTAATAATTAGAAATAAGATGAAGCAACAACCACTGAGCTGTAAAAGAAAACAATTATGAGGCAATTACCCACTATCCGACAGAGTCATCATTCTTGGGTACAGATAACAGAAAAAGTCTTCAGAAGGCATGAAGTCAGAAAGCATTATGTTAAAAATCCTTCCTGAAAAAGAGCCCTCAAAAAAACCTCCAACTGGTAGAGAAAGAACTTCAGGCAAATTTTAAAAATTGTTTTTCAATTTAAAATGTACAATGTAATAAAACAATAATTTTTAAATCATCATAATAATCTAATCCTAAAGTTCCAGTGCAAGGAAATTATAGAAAAGACGTTATATGTCTTATCTTACACAGCAGAGACTCAACAGAGTATTTATTCATAATTTTGGTAACTAGAGAAAAATAAACTACAAAATATTTAATTGTAGAATCAATCTTAAATAACCTAAAAATGGGATTTATAACTTCCAAGTCACAAAAGAGGAAAAGGGGGTGAAAAAAAGCCCAACGTTATATAATATGTAGAAAGAAAAAACGCTAACATGATATATCCCCCAAAATTTAAGTGCTAGTGTCATGAATTTATATCCTTTTATATTTTTCTGTATTTCCTATTTTGTTTACAGTGACCAAGTATGAGCTATATAATCAGAAACAAAAAATAAATATTGGAGAAAATCCTGGGGCTCAAAGAGCAAGAATTTCAGAAAAGACGTCCCCATTTGTCATTAACTGCAAAGTCAGTCAGTCTACGCACACCTACAGATGTCCTCCGAAGACCCTGCCAGGAGACGGATTCTAGTCATACGGTGGAAACATGGCAGGAGAAAGTTGTCAAGGGATTTTTTTTCTTACATGACCATAGGTTTTTGTTATTTAGGGGGCGTGTGTGTGTTTAATACGTCTATTCAACTTCTCGTACTGCAGACTTAAGCAATAAATCCAGATCTGATCATTGATTAAAGAATATCAGAAAAATAACTGATTGAAAAAATCCCCCATAATGCAACCTCCTTGTCTCACCCATAGAGAGCAAAGGTCCAGAAAACCAAGTGGCTTGTTCACGTCCAGCCAATAGAGTTAGGTGCAATAAATGTATGGGATTAGCAGGAATACCATAAAACTGATACTTTTATGAAGCCTTGAGGGCCTTGGATAAGGCTCAATAAAAATGCCCTGTTGAATATGTAGGAACCTGCTGAGCAGAGTAGATTTCTAAGATATGGGCCAGCTCTAAAACTTTACGGTTGGGGGAATTAATTGGCTACTTTGTCTTCCAGATTCTGAGACTTACAGGTTGCTCCTTTGGGTATCCTTCAGAGTCTGGGCCTGAAATCACTGGAAAGCCTGCCTAGCTGGTAGTTAAGCTTTTGGATCAGCTCCCTAGCCATCCAAACCTCGGGCTCAGAAACCCTCCAGTTGCTATCTCCAGGAGAGAGCAAGATTAGAGATAAGATATGTACATACAAAGTCATTAAAAGATTTTAAAGCACGTGGGCCTACATACATACTAAAGAACCAGTCCCTGAGTTTCTAGTAGCCTGCAGTGACTTTCACAGATACTTACTATCTGCAAAACCTA
>CAUYRT010022673.1:0-43319 GCA_963574885.1 Lepilemur ruficaudatus
ATTAGCTGGGCATGGTGGTGCATGCCTGTAGTCTTAGCTACTTGGGAGGCTGAGGCAGGAGGATTGCTTGAGCCCAGGAGTTTGAGGTTGCTGTGAGCTAGGCTGATGCCATGGCACTCTAGCCTGGGCAACAGAGTGAGACTCTGTCTCAAAAAAAAAAAAAAAAGTTCTAGCAAAGCCAACTTACAAAGAGCCTATATAATAAGTCACTATTCTTACTGCACTGTATGCAAATAATCAGGCCAAGTTTATAAAATGAAACTTATTTTACAAACAAATTAGTCTTACCGTGATTATCTTTGGTAAAAATGGGGGAACTAGAGAGAGAAAAATTGTTTCAGAGGAAAACTATAGTGCATCTGTTATTAGATTCTAGTCCTGTCTTTTTTTTTCTTGAGTTTTTATATTCTGGACTGAATCCTAAATTTTTACTTTCCTCCAATATCTGGCTGTGACTTTCCAGACAAATATTTCCAATTTTTCTCCCTCCTTTCTGATTTGGAATCACTAGAAATTAAAACTGCCTTTTTCTTAAGGCCCCACAAGCTGAAGCTAGTCAACTTGGCTTTGAAGAAACATCGCTGTAACAGCTTATATTTGGACAAACTTTGTACATGCAAACTGCAAACCAGAAAAATCTGTCAGATTGCCACTAATCTTCACAGCTGACTGTCCTCCAGACTCTAGAAAAACTTGTTTATAGATTACTCCAGACATTAACATTTATTTTTCTTCTGTTTCCATAGATATGCCTCTTATTAAGACCTGTTGGCCTGCCTTGTATATAGAGGTCTAGTCTTGGGAGCCCATCTTCAATTCCATTTCCTGAAATGAGACACAACTGTTTAACTGAACTGACCTATTCTCAGGACTAGGAGACTGATTGAAGAAGATATGGAACAGTGCACTCAAAATTTTTTCTGTTTGTTCCAATCTAATGCTTTCTCCCCCTTTGCCTATTGCTTATCTCAAAACTTCTAACCCAAATCTCTCCATAACTACCAATCTTACTTTAATGTATGAAACTTTCTGAAGATAAAGTTTCAAATGGGGGAATAAAGGAAGCCCAAAATAATTCACCTCAAAATATACTTCTTTGACATATTTCAAGATGGCTATTCAGAGGGCCTACAGACAGGAATAGCCCTGCAAAACTGCCTTTTGTGAAGGAGATTTGCATCTGTAGAGAAAATCTTCATTGGTGAAATAAATAACCAGGCTTTCTCCACTCCCATCCCCTAGTGGGAGAGAGAGACTGAGAGTCTGACACCTTTGGGGGTCTGACAGAAACTTATTCTGAGAACTGCTACCAGCAAAATTTCATCTGCATCATAAGACCGCCTTTGCTAGCCAAGCCTTTCCTCTTCTCTCCCTCCCTTATCCAGTCTTGCCACACTCCGAGCCCCTATTATTTCTGTAACCTCACGATGGTATAAACTTCAACCATCTGGTCCTTTGCATTTTCATATTTTTATTTATTTATTATTTTTTTGATACAGGGTCTCATTCTGTTGCCGGGGTTAGAGTGCCGTGGCGTCAGCCTAGCTCACAGCAACCTCAAACTCCTGCGCTTAAGCAATCCTCCTGCCTCAGCCTCTCGAGTAGCTGGGACTACAGGCATGCACCATCATGCCCGGCTAATCTTTTCTATATATTTTAGTTGTCCAATTAATTTCTTTCTATTTTTAGTAGACACAGGATCTCGCTCTTGCTCAGGCTGGTCTCGAACTCCTGACCTTGAGCGATCCACCCGCCTCAGCCTCCCAGAGTGCTAGGATTATAGGCGTGAGCCACCGTGCCCGGCCTGCATTTTCATATTGTGCATGACTCCTATGCACATGTGTACACATTACTAAATTTTGTATACCTTTTCTCCTATTAATCTGCCTTTTCTCAGATTTTCAGCAAACCTTCGGAGGGTCAAGGGAAAGTTTTCCCTTGGTCCCTATAATCACTTACTCATTTTTTTTCTTTTTTTGCCAATGGTTAAAAATGCTTTTGTGATCCTTGAATTTCCTCATCTGTAATATAGGACTGTCCAAAGACAAAATTACAATGAATTTTGTTTAAAGATCTCAATTGGCTTTGTTTATAATTCTGGAATGAGGCAACATTTTATTCCATAAAATAGAATAAGTGTTCCAATGAGCTGAGCAGAATAGGTTGGCTTTATAGACAGAGAAGGGCTGAAGAAAGCAGAAGCAAAAAACAGAGAGTGTATCAGTATTTTCGAAGCTACTTTTAGTGTAAGAGGGGGGCAGGGAGACAGAACAATAGAAAAATAACTGATTACAGTTGGCCTTTGAACAAAAAGGATTTTAACTGCACAGGTCGACTTACTCATGTAGTTTTTCAAAAAGTATATTGTAAAATATTTTGGAGATTTGTGACAATTTTTAAAAACTCCCAGATGAACTATGTAGACTAGAAATATTGAAAAAAATTAAGAAAAAGTTAGGTATGTCATGAATGCATAAAACATAGATGCTAATATATTTTATCATTTGCTATCATTAAATATACACAAATCTATTACAAAAAGTTAAAATTTATCAAAACTTACACAAGCTGGGCATGGTGATGCACCTGTAGTCTCCACTACTTGGGAGGCTGGAAAAAACCTTACACACATACTTAAAGATTGTACATGGCACCATTCACAGCTGAGAAAAATGTAAACAAATGTAAAGATGCAGTATTAAATAACTGCATAAAATAATTGTAGTATATACAGTACTACTGTAATAATTTTTATAGCCACCTCCTGTTGCTTATAGTGAGCTCAAGTGTTCTGAGTACCAGCTTAACACACCAGATGATGCTAATCATCTCTGCGTGAGCAGTTTGTCTCTCCAGCAAATTGTGTATCACAGTTAAAAGTGATCTCTAGAAGTTCTTGCATATTTTTCAATGTGTTTAATGCAATACTGTAAACCTTGAATAATACCATTATGGTACCAATAATACCATCATACAAAGTGCCACTGGTCATGTTGGAAGGTCTCTCAAGAATCAGGGAAAAGTCATGACATTGCAAGAAAAAAGTGGAATTGCTTGATATGTACTGTAGATTGAGGTTTGCAGCTGCATTTGCCCATCATTTCAAGATAAATGAATGATATGGATCATTGTAAAAAAAGAAAAGGAAATTCGTGAAGCTACAGCTACACCAGCAGGTGGGAAAACCTTGTGCTTTCTGTGAAATAACTTTTTATTTTATTTTGTATTGAAAATGCACATAAAAAAAAATAAAGAGTTGGGGTCTTGCTTTTTGCCCAAACTGGAATGCAGTGACTATTCATAGGTGTGATAATAGCGTGCGGGGGCCTCAAACTCCTGGCCTCAAGGGATCCTCCCAGCTCAGACTCCAAGTAGTTGGGACTACAGGCACATGCCACCACACCTGGCTGAAAACGCAGCCTTTATGTAGGTGTACGATTGCTGTAAAAAAGGCATACCCATAGATTCTAATGTGATTTGAGAAAAAGCAAAGTCACCATATGACAACATAAAGCAAAAGGAAGGTGAAGAATCTAAAGCTGGAGGGTTTAATGCCAGCAAGGATGGTTTGATACTTTTAGAAAGTTTAGTTTAAAAAGTTTCAAGATAACAGGAGAAGCAGCTTCTGCCAACCAGGAGGCAGCAAATGAGTCCCCAGACACTATAAAGGGAATCATTGCGGGCCGGGCGAGGTGGCTCACACCTATAATCCTAGCACTCTGGGAGGCTGAGGTGGGAAGATCACTTGACCTCAGGAGTTCAAGACCAGCCTGAGCAAGAGCGAGACCCCGTCTCTACTAAAAACAGAAAAAAATTAGCCAAGTGTGGTGGTAGATGCCTATACTCTCAGCTACTTGGGAAGCTGACGCAGGATTGCTTAAGCCCAGAAGTTTGAGGTTGCAGTGAGTTAGGCTGATGCCACCACACTCCAGCCCTCCAGCCAGAGCTAGTCAGACAGAAAGTACCATGTATTTCTGTAAAGTTATATTGAGTGTGCCTGCCGCTCCTCCCTCCCCTTCAATCTCATCCACCTCTTCTGCCTCACTACCCCTGAGACAGCAAGACCAACTCAACCCTTACCCTTCCTCTTCCTCTTCCTCCTTGGCCTACTCAACCTAAAGACAATGAGGATGAAGCCCTTTATGATGATCCACTTCCAGTTAATGAATAGTAAGTATACTTTCTCTTCCTTATGATTTTGATAATAATATTTTCGTTATTGGTAAGGCATCTGGTCAATAGTAGGCTATTAGTAGTTGGTTTTGAAGAGTCAAAAGTTGCACATGGATTTTTTTACTGCACAGAGGGTTGGTTCCCCTTGACCCCCACATTGTTCAAGAGTCAACTATAGTTAACATCAGGTTACTTTAGGCTATCTTTTTTGTGTAAGGATTAAAGCAGCGGGAACTTCATTATCATGCTGATTGAAGATTTAAACTGGCCTATTTGGGAAATAGACTGTTATCTCTCCTGATTTGTCAGGTCAGTGAACCACTTCATTTAGGTTTGGTGATGTGGAACTTTAGCATGAGTGCTTCCATTTTGATTTTTAATCTGGTCTGTTTGCCTTAGGGCAGGAGTTTAGTCCAATGGCCTCTGAAACATTGCATTTCATAATTCACCCCTTTCAGTCAGGCTCTACCCTAGGTGAGACTGTGACCAAAACTTAGGGCATCAGCACTAGTCTCACTTACCATCATTGTGGGTTTCTGGCCTCAGCATGCCATATGTAGGTTATGGTGTTCTCATTCTCATGGGTTTCTTTGAGTTTTTGTTGTCCCAGCCAGTGAGAGACTGTTACTGAAAGTTTGGTACTTGTCCCTGATGCTGAATCAGTGTTGAACGAAGAACTGTAATAGAAGTAAGGGCCTGAAAAAGGGCAAAATGTATTACAAGTTGTCTCTTTACACCTCCCCAACTCTTTTTGGGAATGAAAACCTGCATTCCTGCCTGCCAGTGATCAGAGGGGCAGGGGAGTATCCTTTGTTCTTTGTACCATAGGAGATGGCTCAATGGAATAGTCTGTGCAGAAGTCACAAAGTTGTCTTCACCAGAAATGCTGTAGTTAAACGGCAATAGCCTGAAGCTGAAAACTCCCTTTAAAAGCTCTGTATTTCTGCTTATAGACAGGATGATGGCCCTTTAAAATGAGAGTCTACCATCCTCCTCATTTGCTGGCAAATTAATACGGTCTTTCCTTTTCCTCAAACCTTTGGTCCTCATTGCTCTGATGCAGCCTTGGGGACAAGTAACTGAATTTTCATTAACAGAATTTGACATCGCTGGGTGGGCCCATAGGCGCCCCAGTGGAACGGCACCCCACAAGTGCTGCCATGGCTGGAGGAAGTGGGGAGCAGCCCCAGGTCAGGCTGTGGATCTTCACCAGTAGGTGCAGCATCTTGTCGAGCTGAGAGAGTAAGGGACTGCCCCAGCAGCTGCCAGAGCCTGTTTAGCTCCAGGAAACTCGCGTCTCTTTCTCCGTGAATTAGACGGAGCTCCAACCAACCTGAATCTTGCTGAGGAAAAGGAAATGGATTTGGGAAGTGTTGTGACACCTCAGCCATTTTTGGAAAGTTCCCCGGCGTGCACACCGAGACCGTTGATTCCACGCATTTGGGAAAGGTTTTCAAACCTTCCAGCCCTATGGCAGGGCATTTTGTTTAGAGGCACTGTTGGGGGTAGAAGTCATGGTTAAGTGGAACTAGGGAACCTGGGGAATTCATTTCCTTTTGAATTAGGAGATGTTGGTTCTCATTTGAGAATTTGGTTCTCATTTGTGCAGTTCCCACTTGTCTGGTAAGGCCTTGGCATTTGAGATTGTTTGCACTGGAAATTCCCTGTATTGTCTGTGTTTGTTGTTTGTGAGTTTTGTTTCAACATAGGGAAGCTCTGTTTCTATTCCATCTGAAAGCCCCTTGGGGAGAATCTTGGCTGAATGGCCAACTTACAGCTATAAGTCTATGTCTAAAAGAGAATGGTGATATTGTAATCCAATGTACATGCTGGAATGTGAAAAGTGGCTCTTGAATGGAACCATAAATTATTATACTGTCTTACAACTGGGATCAGTTTGTCAAAGATCAAGTAAGTGACACAAGACCCCATATGTACAATCTTTCATGCAGTTGTATAATAAGCAGGTTGAAAGGCCAGGTGACAAAAGTCGGAAGGAAGTAACCAGGTTGGATCAAAACCTCCTTCCTCACCACCATCTCCCCACCCTCTGAGGAAGGCACTGCAAGCTCGGCAGCCCTCAAGCTCGCACTGGTAGGGCCCTGCTGCCCCATCTGTTGCAGGCCTTTTGTGATGCTTTGTTTTAATTGGACAGTCAGATTCCCCTGGTCTGCACCAGTTCTACGTCAGCTGCTGGGCACCAGCCAAGGTGAGGCACTGTGTGGAACCATGGCCCCCAGGGTGCACCCAGCACGGGTGGGGTAGGCAGGGAACCGGCGCATGACTGGCATATGCCAGGCCCATCGCCCAGCAAGGCATGGTCAGGGAGGCAGAGGGGGGAAACACCCACCACCTGACCACTCCCTCCCTGCTGACACATGTGTACACAGTGGGGAGGCACTGGCTCCCCCCATGCTCCCTGGGGCAACTGTGACAACACCAGCCACAGCTGTGGTCTCCACTGTAGTGGTGGTCACAGAGCAAACTAATGGTAGCAACTTCCCCCCACCCCCCGCCAGAGCCCCATAGCCAGCCCAGGAGGCAGCCATGTGCGGAGCCAGGTCTGGGGCAACTGCCATTGCTTGCCACCACCTGTTGCTGATGCTGCCATCTTGGCACCATGAAAGGGGTCAAGGAGGGGACAACTGGGACCAATTCTTCAGTGCCATCCCCCCTGGGTTATGACTCGGGAGTGGGAATGGTCTCTCCTTCCAAGACCTGGCAGGGAACTCAATTTGGCCAGAGGGCAGCCATAGCCAGGGCAGGACAATTTCCATTATGGCAATATCAGATAGGGGGCTTGAATGCACAAGGACAGCCAGCAGGGTATTGTTGGACTTACACAAATTGGGATCCTAATGTGGACACAGATGGTGTGAGGATAAACCATTACTGAAAGTATATTCTGGCAGGCCTCCAGAGGGGAGGGCCTAGAAAGAAGAGTTTAAATAAGGTCCAAGAATTACAACAAAAAGCTAATGAAGATACCTCTGAGTTTTTGGAACACATCTATCAGGTATATCTGAAATATACAGATGTGGATCCAGGGGCCCCTGAAAATATGTGCATGATTAATATGAGTTTTATAGGGCAGAATTCTCCACATACATAGAGGAAACCGCAGCTTGTGGAAAGGACAATTGGCATGAATTCCTCACAGCTTGCTGATATCGCCTTTAAAGTATATAACACTAGGGAATAACAGAAACTGAAACCTATGTGTGTTCTGTTAGCTGTGCCAACCAAGGGTCCTTTGAGACAGTCAAAAGGAAAGTGCGGAAAAAGTCACCAGGTTGAAGTATCATCAGTGTACTTTTTGTAAAAAGGAAGGATATTGGAATAAATATTGCTCAAAATTGCAAAGGGCTCCAGGTAGCAAGAAACCCCAGGAAAGCAAGTGGTTCTTTGAGTCCAGAACTCAGATGAAGAAGGAGGGGGCCCAGGGCTCCATGTCTCACTAGTGTCTCCAATCCAAATATCCCTACAGAAGCCCTGGGTGCGATTGACAGTGGGAACTCCATTAACAGGCCTTTTAATTGGCACAGGAGTACCACTACTGCCAAGCCACATGAGCAGAAGTGGCCTGGGGCTGCTGCCCTTCCCCCAGCACCAGCCACACATGGCGCTCCATGAGCCAGGCAGTGGGCAGGGACACCAGGCAGTGGCAAGGCAGCTGTTGGCGGCAGCTGAGAAACTCAGGAACTCGTCACCACGGGCCCAGGAGGCAGGCCCCAGAGAGCCACCACCAGAACTGGAATTGCTCCTGCTGCTACCTCTGCCACCAAATCTGGTAGATCTGGGTAAGCAGTGGGAGCACCAGGAGCTGCCATAGAAATGGCAAAAGCTCACCTCCGAGGGTGTTGACAAGCTCCTGCTGGATGAATACCAGGGCCTGGCGAAGCATACAGGAGGCTGCCACTGCAAAGTAGTTCACTTTGAAGTTTAGGCCTCAGCAGACTTGCACAACATTGCACCATTTGCTAGAAGAAAGCTACCAAAAGTGAGTAAAGCTGTATAGGCTGATGGGCCCCCCAAGATGTGCAGAAATATGGAGGAAGAGTATAGATTCATGCAGGATCTACGTGCCATTAATAATATTGTACAAGTGACTAGGAATGGTACTCAGTCACACTTGAATGGCAGGGTCCTGAGACTAGGGTGGCCTTGTGGCACTGCTGGACTATGTTGCCTCAGGGGTTTAAAAAGGTTTTTCTATCTGGGAGGCCAAGGCAGGCGGATTGTTTGAGCTCAGCAGTTCAAGACCAGCCTGAGCAAGAGCGAGACCCCGTCTCTACTATAAATAGAAAGAAATGAATTGGCCAACTAAAAAAAAACATAGAAAAAATTAGCTGGGCGTGGTGGCGCATGCCTGTAGTCCCAGCTACTTGGGAGGCTGAGGCAGGAGGATCGCTTGAGCCCAGGAGTTTGAGGTTGCTGTGAGCTAGGCTGACGCCACGGCACTGTGGCCTGGGCAACACAGTGAGACTCTGTCTCAGTAAATAAATAAAAATAAATAAAATAAAATAAAAAGACTCTTCTCCCCTGTTTGGTGGGGGCTTAGCAGGGGACTTATGGAACTTGCAATTGGATAGATTTGCAAACAGCAGTTTACTTATCTGGGATTTCAAATTAGCAAGGGAACCTGCAATGACTGAACCAGTTCCTAGGAATGGCAGGGTTCTATCGCATCTGGACCCCAAACTTTGGACTAATAGCAAAGTCCTTGTATGAGCCTCTTAAAGGAACAGATGTGGAGTCCCTGATCTGCACCACAGACTGTCAAAATGCCTTTAAAAAACAAACTAAAGCAGAGCCTTATGACTGCCCCCACTTTGGGGTTGCCTGACTCACAGAAAGAATTTAAATTACACATTTATGAAAAACAAGGAATGAGCCTTAGAGTCTTAGTACAGATGCTGGGAGACATCCCATGGCCAGTGGCATACCTGCCAAAGCCACTGGACAGTACTGTGAGAGGATGGCCTCCTTGCCTCCGGACAGTAGCAGCTACTTGTGAGTTGTTATATTAAAGACTGTGTCTACTCTCAATCCTGCCACCCTGTTACCAGCCGAAGAGAATGAGCCTTTGCAGCATGACTGTTTAGAGGCTCTGGAGGCGTCTATTCTAGCAGGATGGATCTGTCAGGTCAGCTGATGCCAGAGCCAGATCGGGATCTTTTCATGGGAGCAGTTTTATGGACAATGGATAATGAAGGGCTGAATATGTGGTGATCATGGAAAGACGGGTACTGGAAGCAATGGCACTGCCCCCTGGGACTTTAGCCCAAGAAGCTGAACTGATTGCTTTAACCAGAACTCTTCAGTTATCCGGAGGGAAAAAGGTAAACATTTATATGGACTCTAAATATGTTTCTATGGTTGTGCATGCTCATGGTGCTGTTTGGAAGGAAAGGGGGCTTCTGATGGCAGGAAATAAGGATCTGAAGGCTTGGTTTGACCCCTTATGAGGCACCTACATGAATGCACATGCTATGGGCATGTTGCCTTAATGGATTTGGTGGGACCTCATTTCAGAGAATCCTGTTTGAATCAGAGCTGCCCTTTACGTGCTCAAAACAATCCAAAGAAAGAAAAGCAACCTGCTGCACAGGGAATCCAACACGTGGGGACACACCCTTTTGATGACTGGCAAATTGATTGCCTAAAACGACTGGAAACTTCAAATACTAGCTTGAATTAGTAGATACCTTTTCAGGCTGAGTAGAGACTTATCGTACTCAGTTGGAGAGGGCATCTGAAGTTGCTAGAATCCTTCTGAAGAAACTCATTCTGAGGTATGGGCTCCCTTCCTCCATACTAAGTGATAATGGACCCTCTTTATATCAGAGATAATCCAGCAAGTAAGCAAAGCCCTACATCTAGAATAGAAATTACATGCATCCTGGAATTGATGCAGGAAACCCACATAAAGTGGGATAAGGTGTCGACGCTTACCCTCCTCTGATAAGGGTAGATCCTGGAAGCAGGCTCAAGTTAAGCCCCTAAGAAATAGTTTATGAGAGACCCTTCCTAATACCCTGAGGTAGGTATGATAATATAACCATGAGTAAGGAAAGCAGAGCAAAGCAATATGTCAAACAAGTGGCTCAGATACTAACCACTATACATGAGTTTGCCTCTCTCAGGTTCCCACTCCAGTTGTAAGCACCCCTTTGAACCCAGAGACTGGGTGTCACTTAGAGCCTGGAGAGAACAAGGACCTGAACAACAACCGGCAGAGAAGTGGAAGGGACCCTATGAAGTGCCTCTAACAACTCCCACCTCATTAAAATTGTCTGGAGTAAAACTTTGGGTCCATCATACCAGAGTAAAGAGGTGTCCCACTGAGAAAGAGGACCCAAGTCCCCAGTGGATGGGCCAGTCTTTAGACAATCTAAATTATCTGTTTAAGAAGAAGGAAAAATGAAAGTGTTGATATTTTTGCTAACTTTTCTTTGGTTATTTGTTCTCTCTCTAGGATGGAAAGACAACTTCTTAGTGAGGATTTCCTGGGCTATCACCTCTTCTGCTGATCTGTTTCACTGCTGGGTTTGTCGTCCTAAACCTCATTCAGTGCAAGCATTCCTGTATATAATTTCTGAATTTGCAGAAGCCAGTTTCTCGGATCACCTACGGAGTGCAACTAATAGCTCCATACTCAGAGGTACCATGTTTCTTTCTTGCCCAGCCCTGTATCAGACATTATATACAAGGCAACAGTAAAGACCCACAGTCCTACTGGTGACTTAGATACCAAGCAGGGTAAAAGCTCTCTTATCAGGTATCCTCCGTTTTGCCTTGTCAATCCTCACGGTTGTAGTTTTTGCTTATGCCCTGTTTCACATGGTGATCTGTTGCATTCTTTCTTTATTTTTTTTTGTAAATCTACTGCCAAGGCTTTGCAATTGCATAAATAAATACAAACCATATCTCTAAAACAGTGCCCCAATTCAGCAGGAAGTAGCTCGATCACTACATGTTGCCCCTCCTCCCATAGATATGGAAGGGTAATGTGGTTTGAGGAAAAGAAAAGAAAAGTTTATCAATTTGCCAGCAAATGAGGAGGGCAGTGGACTAGTGTCCCAAAGATTGCCATCCTGACTTTAAGCAGAAAAACAGGGCCTTGTAAAAGGGAGATTTTCCACAGTTGGGCTCAGGTCTACATTACTACTGTCACATGTCGTGGCTTCAGGCTATTGTTGTTTAACTCTAATTGTTGGTTTCTGTCGGATCTTATCTCCAGTGACAATGATCTCATGATCCTTGTCCAGACAATTCTGTTGAGCCACTTCTTGTGGTTTAAGATACTAAAAAACAAACAGCACAGAACATTTTTCTTCCCCTTTGATTTCTGGCCTCAGGCAGGAATGCAGGTTTTCTTCTATTTTCTTTTTTTCCCTATAATATAAAGCATACTAAAGGAATGCAGGTTTTAATTCCCAAAAAGGGTGGAGGTTTTAAAGAGACAACTGCTAAAACATTTCCTTGCCCTTTTTCTGACCTTTACCTTTGTTACAAGACCGTCTGATGTTTGACAGATGGCTGCATGGAAACATTTGAAACTTTGAGAGGATACAATGTACCAGGGAGACTACTATTATGACTACCAGGAGGATAATACCAAGAGTTTGGAGTATGCTCCTTAGCCAAGGTCCCCATGAACCAAACCAACTAAAATTGAATAGCCAGATGAGGAGTCTACCCATTTTAACCAAGTAGTCTACTCCACAATACCCGACGTATTTATCTATGTGCAATAAGAAGTGTTACCAACTGCACAGATTCCTCCCTGTTTAGTAAATAGGTAATCCAGCAGCCCATGACTGGATTAAATAAAGGCAGGGAATACAAGTTGCCCAAACAAACTACTGATTGTGAAATTTTAACAATAGCATTATCCTGCCGAGTGAAAGGTAGGCATAAGTAAGGAAAAATTAAGAGGTAAGAGTCTTACTATTACAGGCAGTCTTGTTCTGACAGTCTTGGTACCGCCCCCCCCCCCAATGCAGATTCTGAAAAATACTTCAAAGACCAGTCTTAAGCTTTACAATGGCAAGGTTATCTATAGAAGTAGTGGGGAAGTCACAAGTCTTGCACCTATCAGGGAGGATAGTGCCATTAAGCAGTGACCAGTTAAGCAGGAAGGAAGTTAGGGAACAATGGCTGGTTAACTTCTGACTATATCTATGCTTTCGTAAAAATCAGATTTTGATTGTTATTTACACTTTGTGACTCTACATTATTTTAACATAGATGGTTTCAGTTGTGGCAATCGGGCATTCTGGTGAACTCTCTATGTGGCCCAGGCATCAGGTATGAGACCTATCCCTTGAAATTTGCATCAAGTTGTCCAGCTTAGGCTTACAGGGCTTCAGGAACTGAGCAGCTCTTGTTCTTCATTGGAGAGTTGTAGCTAGATATTAGAGAAAGCCAGAGGACTTCAGAATCCAGTCTAGTCTACAGGTAGATAATAAAAAGCTCTAAACCAATAAACAAGGCTCTAATCTAATAACAGGTATACTATATAGCTTTCTTTTGAAATGTAATTTTTCCCCTCTACAGTCACCCCCATTTCTACCAAAGATAATCATGGTTAGGGCAATTTGCTTGATTTTTTTATATAAATGCAGGAAGAATAACCACATAGGCTCCTTTGAAATTTGCTTTGCTGGAAACTTTGACACAGAATCTCAGATTGAACTTTTAAAAACCTCTCGACGGTAGGAAGCCAAACCAAGGCAGACATTAGACTTTTCCTGCTGTTTCTAATATTTTGAGGTACCTGAGCCTGCCAGGAAGTGAGAACATTTACTCACTCACTGTAAGACTGTGAACTCTTGGAGCCAGGCATTCTATGCACATTTTCAAATAAGGATTCCAGTCAAAGCTTTGGTAATATAACCAATGTTTCCCATTGTATCCTTTCCCATTGTATCCCAGATTCTTTTTGAACTTATGCAAATAACCATATTTCCATAAAAAGAAGACTACTGATGAATAGTTTGTGAATTCTGGAGGGATCAGGTAGAGAGGAAAAGTAAATGTTTCAATTTTTGTTTACACAAGTTCACTTTACAAATTGCTGTAAGCTATAGATAGCTTAAAAGAAAGAAAAATTTCTTTTAAATTTAATTTCTTTCCCTCAAATCTGGAAAGATAAACATTAAACGGACCATGGCTGCGTGTGGTGGCTCACGCCTGTAATCTTAGCACTCCCGGAGGCCGAGGCGGGTGGGTCGCTCAAGGTCTCAGGAGTTCGAAACCAGCCTGAGCAAGAGCGAGACCCCATCTCTACTATAAATAGAAAGAAATTAATTGGCCAACTAAAATATATTGAAATAATTAGCCGGGCATGGTGGAGCATGCCTGTAGTCCCAGCTACTCGGGAGGCTGAGACAGGAGGATCGCTTGAGCCCAGGAGTTTGAGGTTGCTGTGAGCTAGGCTGGTGCCACGGCACTCTAGCCCAGGCAACAGAGTGAGACTCTGTCTCAAAAAAAAAAACAAAAAAAACAAACAAAAAAAAACATTAAAAGGACCAGCGATGTTTCAAATAAAGTGTAAAAACCGGTAATTCTTCTTTATCATTCAGTTTCATGTAATTAATTCTTGCTCTTTTTTTTTTTTGTAATTCTTCCTCTGTTTGGTCTTAGCAGTTTCACAATGTGAACCAAAATAACATTTTAAGGCTCACCCCCCCACCGGCTGACTGAATGGACCCCCTCGTGGCCAAAGGAATATCCTAAAACTAAATTGTCTGCCAGGAGGAGGGAGGTCAGACATGACTCATCATGCTCCCCTCCCTTCTTGGAGTCCTTTGTGACCTATTGACAGGCCTAAGGGTATGCAAGACAAATCTGCAGGTCCTCAATTTACACAACAAAATCTATGTCCTGTGGTTTATCTCTGATAGCAGCTCCTTATGTTAAAACATTCCAAGCCTTTAGACAAAGCTTCATGTCTTTAACCAATTACAAGCCAAAGAATCTTTAAACCCACCTATAACCTGTAAGTGCCCCCCTTCGAGATGTCCCACCTTCTTGGGCCAAGTCAATGTATGCCTCCCAAGTATTGATTGATGGCTTTACCTGTAACCCCTGTCTCCCTGAAATGTGTAAAACCAAACTGTAACCCAGCCACATCGAGTCCACTTGCTCAAGGTTTCTTGGGAGTGGCTCCGGGTCATGGTCCTCAAATTTGGCTCAGAATAAACTTCTTTTAAATATTTAAGAGTTTGGATTTTTTTCCGTCCACAACAAACTTATTGATTTCTTCATTAGAGTTTTAGAAATTCAGCCCAATGGTATGAACTCAGTTATTAGAAACTTGTACTTGTCAGAGTTCTTTTCATTCTTGCCATATAATACCTCTTTGAAGACATAGCACTCTAGGATTATAATTGGGAAGAGCTTTCAGAAAAAGCATCAGAATGAAAACAATTGACTGCAGACAACAAGACTTAAATTGGCCATGATTAAAAAGCTGATGAAAGTCCATTTTAATAATAATGCAATGGCCTACACACAGTGGCTCACCCCTGTAATCCTAGTGCTTTGGGAGGCTGAGGCAGGAGGATCACTAGAGGCCAGGAGTTCAAGACCAGCGTGGACAATATAGTGGGACCCTGTCTCTACAAAGATTTTATTTTTCTAAGATATTTTATTTAAGCTTACTTTTTCTTTAAGCCAAATAACTAGAGCTCTCATATATTTTGGTAGAGAAATATCACATACATAGACATATATACATACAGATACACAGACAGAAACAGATCTTACACACTCATTAAGATTCTTGATTTGCCAGTTTTCACAGTTTCCCTCCTCCACCCCTTGAGTATCAGTCTCCCTATTACCCATTCCATTGTCATTGTTAGCTATACAGCCCTAAATTTGGGCTTCTAAAGGAATGACTGCCAGATGAAACAAGATAGACAACTTACAGAACTTGGATCTAAACACTATTATTTGTGAAACAAAGACAGGCATAGGTAAAGGCCCAGTTAACACAAGATGGCTAGGAAAGGTACCTTAAGCAAAGGTAAGGTTTGTGATATAAACTTTAAGCCAATGTCTTTGCCAGTGTAAAAGTTTCTAGTGGTTTAGGCTCGGAGAGGGAGACACCCTTACAAATGGAAATTTCCTTTATAGCGGTACATTTCTTTTACAAAGAATTTCAAAATACCTAGGTAAATGTCAGAAAGTGGTATTTTGGAGGCCAGTTTAGTTACATAGGCAGTCTTTTCAACTTAGTTTGTTTCTTAATTACATTACTGGCTTGGTGGGGAGCTCTTTGGGACAAAGAATAACCATAGAAACTTATGTGGACGAAAAAATCCAAACTCCGAAATATTTAAAAGAAGTTTATTCTGAGCCAAATTTGAGGACCATGACCCGGAGCCACTCCCAGGAAACCTTGAGCAAGTGGACTCAAGGTGGCTGGGTTACAGTTTGGTTTTATACATTTCAGGGAGACAGGAGTTACAGGTAAAGCCACCAATCAATACGTGGGAGGCATACATTGGTTCAGCCTGAAAAGGTGGGCCATCTTGAAGCAGGGGCTTACAGGTTATAGGTGGGTTTAAAGATTCTTTGGCTTGTAATTGGTTAAAGACATGAAGCTTTGTCTAAAGGCTTGGAATGTTTCAACATAAGGAGCTGCTATCAGAGATAAACCACAGGACATAGATTTTGTTGTGTAAATTGAGGACCTGCAGGTTTGTCTTGCATACCCTTAGGCCTGTCAATGAGTCACAAAGGATGAGGGGGGGCATGATGAGTCATGTCTGACCTCCCTCCTCCTGGCAGACAATTTAGTTTTAGGATATTCCTTTGGCCACGAGGGGGTCCATTCAGTCAGCTGGTGGAGGGATGAGCCTTAAAATTTTATTTTGGTTCACAGTTTAAAACATGATAGAGTTTATTAGACCAAACGGTGATTTATGAATCAAAGAGCAATCATCCATGGTTTGTTTTTGGGGTCCACCAGAGGGGCTCGAAGAAAAGACTTTCATAAAGTGCAGGAGACAGCAAACCAAATTCAAGAATTGATTGGTTACAGTTGTATAGTCGTTATGTCGTAGCGTTATTTGGACTATTCTGGTAGACACTTCTGGGTATGTAATCAGAGGTTAATTGGTGGTTTGTGGTTGGTTAAGACTAAATTTTGTTTCTAAGTTAGTAATATAAAAAAAGTATTTGAATCAGATTTTGGTATTTTTAGGTAGGAACCCAGGGCACTAGAGTCACTTACATCTAATTGCCTCCTATTTAGTTATTTTTACACCACAGAGGGTCTCATTTTCCTTTGCATTTTCAAAATGTATGGCAAGTAGGATCTCAGTCTACCCTTTTAATCCCCTAGTGTAACCCACCTAGGGCTTGTAGTAAAATCCTAAATTTCCAGTTCCTTCCCCAGATTCCAAAATACCAACTTTCCCTCACCAATTACAACATTATCAACTATTTGTCATTTATTTTACTTTTCAAATAAAATGTTTTAATTTTTTATCATTTTTCCACAGAGCAATGGGTGGCTTTAAAAAAATATTCATTTTGTGTTTCAGAACATTTCACATGAGAGGAAATCAGAGAATAGTCACCTGTTACTCTGCTACAAAAAAAATCTTTGTGCCTCTCCTCATTTTAGCTTCCCTACAAGCAGACACATTACCAGAAGGTCTTTGGGTTGAGTTTCCCCTATGGAAACTTTACATGGTGATGTGTCCTTAGCCACACTCTGGTCTGTTCTGGTCCTGGGCTTCAGAATCATCTGAAGATGACCTAAGCTGCCCACAGTGGCCATGTGTCTTGGAGTGTTAAGTGAATATCAGCCCTGAGTCATCCCCTCCCAGAGGACAGCCTGAGGTCTGGGGGTGGAGCCTCACAGAGGGGCAGCTAAATGCCCTGGGTATAAGGGGAGTCTCCTGGTACAACCCCTTGGGACATTAAGATTTTCTTTACCCCAAACCCAGTTTCCATTCCTTGCAGACACATTGATGGTCAGCCAGTTGGATGCTGTTGGTACTGAGAGTTAAAGTAGAAATAATTCCTGCCCTCTGGAGTCTCCTTTGTGAAGGGAGAAAAACTATCCCAAAGAACACTGACAGCCCACTCCAGCAAGGTGATGCGAGAACCTGCAAAACAAAGTACGCTTTGGGCACATAGGGGATACAGCAAAGTGTCTCCTGGGAACATGGTCATCAAGGAGTTCAGTGAGCAGGAAAGGGGTGGGAGGATGTCCCATGTGATAGGATAGACCAACTTAACCTTTAGTCAGACATGTCTGTGTTCCAACCAGCACTGTCCTTCCCTGATTTGGTTGCCTTGAAAGGATTCATGCACTTATTTTAGCATCAGTTTTTCATTAACAATAAAATGTATTTTATCGGTAGAACTTGAATGATAAGAAATATTTCCAACGCTGTGATACAGAGGTGGATTTCAGAAAAAAAATTAGTCATATATTTCATTTGTTAAAAATTCGAAGTTGCCTTTTTTTATTTCAGAGTGAGTATAGTATTAGGTTTTTCAGGTCTGTTCTTTTTTGGGCGAGTGATTTAAAACAGAATTCCAGGGCCTAGCTCTGGGAATGCTACCAGGGAAAAGAAATAGGGAAAAATCTTTCTTCCATTATGGTTGTAGAAAAATGAATACTTTCCACAAGAAAGTGTGGTAGATACATTGTTGAAGGACAAACATTTACCAAAACATCAGTTCCTGTCTAGTGCAGGGTGGAGAATTTTTGACAGAGTATAACTGTTTTACATCCTATTATCTGAACATCAGAGTTTATTGCTAAAGCCCATGAGAAGGGACTTGGCAACTGCTAGAAGAGTTCACATATGATTAATTGTTTACAAAGTGATTTGTTATGGAAATAATGGACTGACATACTCATTTTCTGAAAGAGATAGATACTTTTGCTTTTCTTGTTGAGGTGTGAAATGTAATTGTCTTACAGTTTTCTTGCCTCCTATAAACATAAACATGGAGTTCGAGTGATTTTACTGGATCCTTCAACCACTGTGTTATTTTTTTTTCATTTAAAACTAAATGAATAATCTATACTAGGAAGCAGAGTTGTGAGACAAGTGACTCCAAGCAAAGGTCAATCCTGACCCAACAAAAGGAGGTCGTTGAAGGCCCAGTTAGTGCTTCCCACATCATCATGGAAAGAACTTTTCATCCTGAGAGAAGCTACAGAGCCTGGGAAGGCTGGGGACCCACAGGCAGATGCAGTGGGTTGGGATAGAAGTGGGGTTGTGATGCCCTTTCTGAGGGTGTAATTGTTATTGTCCTGGGGCTGTTTCCAGACGTTGTGAAATAAATTTGGGTTTAGGTAAGAAGTGACTTTATTCTCAAGAAGTATTGCAATAGGGGAAAGCACCAAGTGTAAGATCTGCAAGCATCTCGAAGATTAGGCAGACAAGGGCTTTCTTTCACAGGGAGGAGCAAACAAGATTAAAAAGAAGATGGGAGGGGGAGGGCAGGATGGAGAGTGGCAAAATCAAGATTGTGGCTGGAGAATGTTTCACCCTGAAGTTAGTCTGTTCTTGGGAAGAGCATAAAGAGGAGTTGTCTGTTGGCTCCAGCTAAGGGTGGGTCAAAGTTCAAGGGTGCAGAGCAAGGAGAGATACTTAAGCAAAATTTGATAAACAAATATTTTTATCTTGCCACTGAAGACAAAACTATTCAGCTATTTACAAGGCAAAATGGGAATTTACAGAGACTTTGGCTGGCTTTGTGATAGGAAAAAAGAGAACATCATCTAAGTCATAATGGAAAGGGTGTTTCTTTGCAGTAAGCTGCTTTGGCAGAACACAAAGAATAGAATAATTTTTTTGTATCTCAGCTATTTATCAGGATTAGCTACCTGCCCCATCTTCCTCCCACTGCCTTCCCCTTCCCCTATACATCTCTTCTATTTGGCTATACCTGAGTTGTATCTTTTATAATAAATTGACAAACCTAAAAAAATGTACTTATAGTAGCTGTTTGATAATTCTTGTTTGTTAACTCCAACATTGGTGGTATCTCTGGCTTTGTTACTAGTCTTTTTCTTTCCTCCTGTTTGTGGTCTGAATTTTCTGTTTCTTTTCATGTATTGCTATTTTTGATGATATGCTAGACATGTAAATGCTATAGTTGGATTTTTTTGTCTTCATTTAAATAGGTTTTGAGTTTTGTTCTGTCAGGCAGTTAATTTCCTACTGGATCAGATTTATCTTGTTGGACTTTATATTTAGGGTTGTTTGGGTAGACCTAGAGTAACTTACTCTTAAAATGTGTTATTTTGGGGATCTTAACTCCATATCTGATCTGGCTTGATCTCTCCCAGAACTGTCCAACTTTCAGAAACTCCATTCAGCTCACAATTACTTTAGGGTTTTTTGTTTTGTTTTTTTTTTTTTGCTTCAGACTTAATGAGTCTTGTCCTTTTCAAAAGTAGATTTGGATATGGCTAAAAACTCAACAGCACTCCTATGTAGATTTCTGGAGCTTTTTCTCTATGGAGGGCTGTCCTCATTGCTAGTCTTCTAAAATTCCAACTGCCTTTGAAATTCCTAATATCCAGTATCTGTTTTTCCACCCAGTAAAACTGCTGGTTTCTTTTTGGGTTCTCTTTGCTGTGGTTTGGAAAGTACTTCCAGGCAGAAAGCCAGGGTTATAATAGGGCTCACCTCACTTACCTCAGATGTTTCCCTTCACTCAAGGACAACATTCCTGCATTGTCTGTTGGTCAATGCCTGAACATGGTTGATTTCTGTATTTTGTCTACTTTTATTTATCCATCTAGTTATTTATGATGGAAGAATAAGTTAAATACATTTTTTTTCATTATATGTTTAATATTTTCAGTGTGAAAGTCTTATTTTATACCATAAAACTTTATGCTTTTTTTAAATGTAAAAGTGGTTGCAACCAGATTAAATACAATTGATATTACAGGAAAATTCACCGTGTCTTATGGTTTCTTTGTAGATTTCAGGGAAACCACCATGTAACCAGAGTCTATCCTCACATTAGCACACCCAATCCCTGCTCTCTGCTGCAGACCCTACATTCTTGTTTTTGAGAAAGAGAGAGTGAAGAAGGAATACCTTCTTTCATGCTGAAAGACATATTCCTTGTACATTTTGCAACTGCGTTGACATTCACTCCTAGGTGATTTCTAATAACCTGTTTAGATTCAACATTATTTTTGCACAAATAATTGTCTTTTAAGAACGATATGACATAAAAGTGTAGAAATGTAGTCAATTGTTTCTGATCATTCACCAGAAGTATTCATCCTCATGTATGTGTTTGGGAGCAGTGGTCTCAAGAAAAATTTCCTAGAGTCAAATATGTTTGAGAGGCATTGTTGATTATATCTTTTTCTCAGAAGGAGACAGAACACATGCAGTACGTTAGAGGCTTCATAAGGTCTTGAAGAAATAAACTTAACTTTGTGTAACTCAAAGTTTTTTCCAAATATATTTCCCCCAGAATTCTTTTTATTAATACATTTTGACATCACTCAGAAACTAATTTTCCATGCACGATTTGGGAACATGCCAACTAGAAAGTACTGAGACTAAACTTCATTAAGCTAAAAAAAAGTTGAATAAAATAACTTCTTCCAAATCATCTCAGGGATGCTCTGTTTCAGCAACACTTCTAATCTTTAGCCACTTTCCTTGGTGATGTTCCACAGTATGGCAATTGCTCCAAATCCATGCACTTTATATTTCCATAAAGTGAATCTGAGTCATCTTCCTTGTAGAAAATTAATAGGCTAAAATCCACTGTTAATGAATCTGCATCTTCTTCCCTCCAACCTCCCCTCAAAGAAAGAAGATGGAGCTGGAAATTACATGTATCTTATTTGGCTGTCTCAACTTTAATCATCTTCTGTCCTGGAAAGTCTGATGCCCAGAGGATACTTCCACTCTCTTCAGTTATGAAGAATGGTCCCTTGTGCGATTTTGCTCAAGGGAAATCGATTCTGTATACAAAACCCAAGGAAGAATGTGGTACCTGTGATACCTAAAAAGGAAAAAAAAATGACCTTTTTTATTCCTGGGCTCTTCATAAAAATTTTCCATCTTTGGATAAGTGTTTTCTCCTCCATATCCTTCTTAAGTAAACACATTATTAAAAATAAAATGTGGCATAGATTTTTAAACCCATAATCTGTTTGAAATTGTCTTTGAGTACATTTATCTACTTTAAATCAAGGTGACCAGATTGTTCTAGTGAATTTTATTTCTCTAAGTCTCTACACTTTTATTTCTTGAAGGAAAAACGATTATGTCAACCTTCTAACAATCTTGTGGCTGACAATTAACTTTCTTCTTTATGTGCTTTCAGTGTTGGTTTATGGTGTGTCTTATCTTTTTGTCAGAGAAATTTTTACCTTTCCGTATCTTCAGATTTCTTTTTCATAATTAAGATTAGATGCTTTTATTTGAGTTTTTACTTACTGCACACCTAGTAAACTGGCTTATCTGATATCTTGATAGATTATACATGTCTAATACAAGGGATAGTATTTGTTTCCTTTATAATAAAGACTGAAGAAAACTTTGAGAAGAAAATTACAATATATTTCTTAAAATTCCAATATTGTTTTAATTGGTGAAAATGGTTTCTAATTAATTATGTCTTGATTGCAAACTCCTTTGATTGACTATAAACTTCTTAAGGGTGTAAACTCTATAACCCTAGAGGTTCAGCAAAATGCTGGGCACATTTAATTGGCTCAACAAAAGTGTCAACAAATAATGAAGGAAGGATAGACACTAGAAAGGAAAAATACTACCAGCATTGCAATCTTGTGCCATATCACTGAGCATTAAGAGCCAAATGAGAAAGGTGGGATTGAGATATTAAAGGTAGATATTAAGAATTGATATCATGGTTTAAGTGAGGGAATATGTTCAAGTAGAAACAGGATATTAGGCAAGAATTAAGTATAGAATCACCAATATGAGTCAATAAGATAGCTAGGGCTACAGCCAAAAGGTAAGGCAGTCAGATTCACATTTCTCTAGTGTTTTCTTTTACTTTCAGGCAAATATAAATTCATCCTTTTTGATAACCTTTGGCACTGAATATCAGTATCACTGTTTTTTTAAATTACGTTAGTTTGTGGTATCTATCTTTTTACAGCAATCTTTCAAATACATTAATTTCAAGCTTGCAGTGTTGGCAAATAAATAATTATCTCTTTTGTTAGTGTCTGAAAAGTTGATATAATGCTTAAACGTAGGAGTCCCTCATCGCAAGATTATTTTATGTAGTTGAATTATCTAGCTAGGGTCAGAGGTGAAAAGTTACCACACAAGTCAGGTGTGAAAGTAGTAAAGTTTGCAAATCATAAAGAGCTTTGTAAGTATGAGATATCACCATTATCCGTTCAGCAACCTGACAAAGAAAAGAATACTATTAGCAAAGAATTTACCTAGCAAGTAATAGAAAATGAATACTTATCATTTGTCATAGTCCTAAGAAATTAAAAAAAAAAAACAAAAACAGCATAATTCAGAGCATTGCACACAAACCAATTTTGTGAAAACAAGGCCCTTGAGCCACATCCTTTCTAATAAGGAATGCTGTCCAATATTCCAGATGTATGGCTAGTTCTTCATGGGAGGTGGGTGAGAGTAAGTAGGGGCTTCTGTATCAAAACAGTTCGGTGACCTTACCTGACATTTATGCTTTGACCTGCCTTGAGTAGCATGAAATATTGTAGGTATCATAAAATGGTACCAGATTTTCTGAGATTGAGCAGAAAAATTGGTAAGAATTTAACCATTATCTAGTGACACAACCCTTTTAAAACATCAAATAGAGACCTGAGGCCAGGAAAACAGCAATAAAAAGTCAGCTTGAAAATAGGTAAATAAAATCTTCAAATAAACAGCAGTAAAAAGCATGAAATTGGGAAAATAAAATCTGAGCAAATGTGCTGAGTAAAACACCTTTGGATAGAGTAAAGTTATTAGTGGAAAAAACCAACAAAGCAAAAATTTGAATAAGGCTAGTAAGAACTGAAAAGCATGGTTTTAAAAGCTGAGGAGAAAAGAGGCTTTTAAAGAAATTCTTAGGTAGGTGATTATGAATTTAAAAGGAAACACTGCATTGAATCTAAGACTGCCTGAAAGATTTTCTCTGCTCCAACGTGCTGAAAGCTTAACAAATGGGTATTAATGGGTAAATTGAATGAATGAATGAATGACTAGATAATATACACATAGATAATTCTACATAGCTGCGAGAGTTAGTTTGTCAAGGCCTATGGATTGGAAACTAGTTGAAATTTTTAGGTTGACTCTCCATCCTTTTTTTCAAAGCCTGATTTTCTTCTTATCCATTTTATGTAACTTATTTTTTAAAAAATCAGACTTATCCCAAACTTTCTCAGAAAACAGCAACTAAATAATAAATTCACTCATTTATTCATACAACCAATACATTTTGAGTATCTATCGTATGCTTGCACTGTTTCAGGTGTCGGAGATTTAACAGTGAGCAAAACGGACATGGTGCCTGACCTCATGGAGCTTGCAGTTTAATCTAGGATATTAATATACAATGAATAATTTCCCAAGTGAACATATGATTATAAACCATGGTAAATACTGTGAGGAGCATGAGAACTTATGACCGGGTTGGTTAGGGAAGACTTTCGTAAGCAGGTGGTATCTGAGTGAGATCTGAAGAATTAGCAAATAGTAAGTAGTTGGAGAAGCAGGCATTGATTGGGTAGTAATTCAAGCACAGTGTTATAGACAGAAGGCACAAACAGTATGGCACGAGAAGCGTGTTAAGATATTGGTTGTTGATAAATAATATTGCATCCCTTCAAGGATTGTTTTTAATAGAGGACTCCCCCACCAATTGTCTGTGTTAATATCATACAAGTTGTCTAGGAAATTTTCTAATTATATATGACGCAAGCAGCTTAGAATTATATACATGAAAATAATGTAAAATGTAAAGTTATAAACACTATTTTATAATTGTGAGAGAGTAGAAAATCACTCTCTCACTTTTTCAAAGGAAATTATTATTAAATTTTTGTGAACTTAGACACAAATTTTATATATGTGCACATATATTAATATTTTTAATTTATTTTTTATAAAATGGTTTCATACTATACACATTCATCTGCAACCTCCTTTTTTTACTTAACAGTATGGCTTACGCTCTTTCCTTACTAGTACGTATAGTTATTACTCATCCATTTTATGTGCACATAGCATTCACATATGTGTAATATATACGGCTATATATGAATTAATAAATATGTATGTTATATGTGATATATGATATATGTGATATGTCGTATATACTTATATGTATATATGTATATGATATATAAGAATATATATGAATTTGTAAATATGTATGTTATATGTGATATATGATATATACTTCTATGTATATAGTATTTCATAATTTCTATAACCACCTTCCTATAAATGCACATCTAAATTCTTTCTAAAATTTTGCTACTTTGAGCAAAGCTGCCAAACATACTCTTACACATAAAAATATTTGCACATGTGTATTTCTTTTATAAAAGATTCCTGAAATTAGAATCATAGAGTCAAAAGTATAAATTTTAAAAATGTGACAGCTATTATAACCAAACTCCATTCCTTTCCAGAAGGTTTTCTCTTAGCTAAAATGTACAGGGGTAGCTGTATTTCTGCACATTTGCCAAGCTAGGTATCATTATCTCTAAAGTTTTGACAGAGGGTTCTTGAAACCTGAAGCACCTTCTGCACCAAGTTAATCACTCTTATAGTCTAGTACATAGTATCACTGTTTAGATCAGGGTATAAAACAATGTGAAATGGCAGGTATTGTGTCAAAGTACAGACGGCCTGTCTAGTATAGAGACATTCAAATTCAAATCAAGGCACTGCAACAGCCAAAGAAAACACAGATTTGGGCTGGAGTCCACCACTTTGTGCTCAATAGGAAGATATTTGGTTCCATTGTTCCTTGTCCTCAAAATCATTCCAATTGGCTGTCCATCCGACACGTCGTATAGGGAAGGCAGGCCTTGTATCTGAATAAGCTGTTAGACCCACAAATATGAAAATTGCTCATTAACGATTGAAAGGGGGACATTTCACTTGCTGACAACTTAAGATGTGGTAAACTTTTTCACACTCCTAGCGACCAGCCATGCATCACAATCAGTCAATGAAATAGAAGAAGAATAGCATCTTTAAAGGGATTTATTATGCTTTAATTAAGTCTCATGCACAATAATGAAACAAACACACAATAATGCTTACTATGTGCTTTATACAGAGTCAACATATTAACAAAAAAAGGGAATTAATTACCTTTCCAGTAAAACTCTATGAAACTGATGAGTTTTTTTAAAAATAATTCTAATCCTTTGTGTTTTGTAGAAACATAATTTAATAACTTTCAAATGACTATACTTTGCATTATGAATTGATTGAAGTTATAACATTGAAAAGTAGGACTGCTTTTGTACATAAATCGGACAGAAAATATTTTCAATACACAAATATTTTCCCAGCCTGAAACATTTCCTCTCTGTTGTTCTCAAACCTAATCCAAACTATATCACTGATATATGTTGACATATTTGAAGGCCACAAGTGTGAAGAACAGCTGGACAAGTTACTAATATTAATGACTATTTTTTCTGGTTTGCACCTCAATGCTTTTCATGTCAAGGAGCTTTAAACACTTCCTTAGCTAGAGGAAGTAAGGGATAAAATTTAATTTAACTCAGTACACACCTATATCAACGAATTCTCCAGGCTTATTTCTAGATTTGCCTAGATAACCACATGATAAGAATTCTTACAGAATGTCTTGTTTTGATAAAATGCATTTCAGCTCCAGGTAAAGTCATGAAGTCAGTAAAATTAGATGGGAGAGTAACTTGGTAGGGGCAGCGTGGACTTAAGAGTTAGTGAGTGGGTCTGTTTCCAATTCATCTCAGTCCTTTAGGGATGACTACTGCTGGGCAACTAGTGAAAGCTGATTCGTTGTGTATTAGATGTGCATTAGATGAGATAGAATGTGCAGAGCACCCAGCACTAGGCCCACAGTTAGCTTTCAGTAAATGTTATTAGATAGCAAAAGCCGTTTTTAAAAAAACTTTTCTTCTTTGCTGTCTCTGCCCTGTGGGTAACCACAGTTGTTCTGACCCCCTGTGCAGCTGCCTCTTGTTTCCTCTCTGCTTCGTATGTAGCTTTTCAAAAGAATGGAGTTCCCAGAAAGAACTGGTCTTCTGTCAGAGATTCACGAGGATTGCATTCAAAATAACTTTATCTCCATGCATGCAATCCAACACGCTGCCTCGTTTGCCAAACCTCCCCTTGTACCCCTCATATTATTTGAGATCAGTCATCATTATCATCACATCTTCTGCAAGTTTGGTGTAACACCAAACCTTTCTTTCTTTCTTTCTTTCTTTCTTTCTTTCTTTCTTTCTTTCTTTCTTATCCCCTCCAACCAATTAAAAAGCAACTCCTTGCTTGCTACATAGTCAAGTGATTATGTCCATATTGAATTGGTGGTCATCTGTCTGACAGATACATAGAGCTCAACACGCACAGCGGTACTCCAGTGTAAAATGAAAACAGTGCATACATAGTTGGATCTAGGCAAATCCAGAAGGTAGAAAAATGAAAGCAGGTAACTCAGACCTTCATGATGATACTTCCTAATGCTTTGTTGTTTCCCTCTCTATCCATATCTGTTGAAAAATAAGGACAAGTTTTTATATATATCTGCATAGTCTGTTAGCATTTGATCCAGGAAGTAGTGAAAGAAATCCTTTAAATGCACAGCACTTTGCGTTGTGCCTTTTGTCATTTACTTCAAGGGGGAAGAAGACCTGAGATACAAATGTACAGTGGCTCAAAGACAGAGACTTGTAGGTTGGCCAGATGGTCACAGATATAGAAAGAGCAAGATTGTAAACTTGACAACAAAGGGGGAGGAGTATATATTAGGTTATTAAGTATGAAATGTCTGATTTCCTTAAGTACTAAGTTTGACAGTTGATATCTCTGACGTTTCACTTTGACACTTCTTGTTTATTTTTATTGTGAAGGTACATCCTCAGTCTTTCAAATGCATGGTTTGGCTTGTGATTGTCTTTCAATTTTTTTATAGCAATTTTTGTGAAACCATGGATTTGTGTTATTTTTGAATATGAGTTCCGTTGTGTAACCAACTCAGCACAGACAGCTTGAAATATCAACGAAGTGTTTGGGAATGATTTGGCTAATGAGTGCACAGTATGTTGATGGTTTGAGAAGTTCTGTTTTGGTGATTTTAATCTTAAAAATGAGCCACGTGGGTGACCTGAGTGGATAATGATGAGCTGAAAGCTGTAGTGAAAGCAAATCCATCTCAACCTATGCATGAATTAGCAGCAAGGTTTGACGTTACTGTTCCAACAATATTGGACCATTTGAAACAAATTGGCAAGGTAAAGAAGCTGTATAGATGTGTTCTGCATGAATAAACCAGTGTCAGAAGATAATTCATCTTAAGGCTTGCTTTTCTTTGCTGTCACGCCATAAAGGTGAACCATTTCTACATTGTATTTTTATGTGTGATGAAAATGGATTCTTTTGAACAATTGCAAGGATTCAGCACAGTGGTTGATAAAGACGGTGCCGAAACACAGTCCATAACTGAATATTCATCAAAAAAAGCTAATGGTTTCTGGTGGTCCAGCACTGGTATTATCTACTACAGTTTCATGAAACCTGGGTCAATTGATTACAGTGGATGTCTACTGCAACCATTTGTACAAAATGATAAGGATGCTTGCGATTAAGCAGCCAAGATTGGTCAACAGAGACAGGTCAATCCTCTTGCAAGACAACGCATGACCACATGTCACACAAACCACGCTGCTCAAACAATATCAGCTGGACTTGGAAACTCTCTGTCATCCACCGTATTCACGAGACCTTGCACCAACTGACTACCACTTCTTCAAGGCTTTGGATCACTTCTTGCAAGGAAAAATATTTAATTCTCAACAAGTTGTGGAAAATGCCTTTTGCAATTTCATTGCCACTTGCTCTCCAGGCTTCTTTGCTGCTAGCATAAACAAGGTACTGTTAAGATGGCAAAACTATCTTGATAGTTTAGGCACATACTTCGATTAATTGTACTGCTTCTTGTTTGAGATGTAATAAACCACACTTTTGATTTGAAATCGGACATTTCATGTTTAATGACTTAATAGTATGGGCACAGTGTGATGAAATCTATATCCTATATAAATGCTTCCTGGAAGACTTTAACTGATGAGAAGGGTCTCTGGAGTACTCGTCCCAGATTCTCCTTCAGGTCTAGGCCCTCATTCTCCCAAGTAATACTGGGTATGTTGGCTGCTGATGGATCGCAGCTGCTTCCTTCTCTTAGAATTACCCTGAATGGTGGGAACTGACTCACTCAAGGATAGTGCCCTGTCCAGGAACAGGCCACATTTACCAGTAAATGTAGTGGTAAAGCCCCACCCCCTACCTCAATTTTTGAAAGTCTCCAAGTACAGAGCTTCCCATGGAATTGGCTGAAGCGTCTGTCTAAATCGTACAGTTTTTTTCTTTAGAATTATCAAAGCAAAGATCCCACAGATGAAAGTAACTCTTAACTTTTTCTTAAGAGTTTTATTATTTTGTTTGTTGATTGAGTATTGTCATTGATTATTTCATGTCAAGTTAACAAGTATGTTTGATTACGGATATATGCATCTCAAATTTGAGTAGGGCTGGTCCAATGGTTCAAAACCCACGTGCCTACCTATGAACAAATAGCCTTTGTTTATAAATTGTAAACATTAGTTTGTAAGCATTAGTTTTTCAGAGTTGGTGAAATAAACAAGGAAAGTTTTAAACATGACTTAGGGGAGGTTGTTGCAAATGCAATAATAAATGTTGATCTTAATCTGACTGAGAAATAGAAATCATAACATATCCTTTTGACTATTTGGAAAGTTGAGCTACTTGCCCTTTAGCTGCCATTGCCTATGACCAGTATTCCCAGAACTTCTGAGAAGCACTTGCATTATTAATGTTAGGACAGACTCTCAGATGATTGTTACATGTGTATGAAGAAAGAGCATAAAATAAACTGAAGAAACATCTTATGAATAAGGATGGAAAGAATGTCAGCTGTGACAATTTAAGATGCTTTATCAGGATGTCTTTTTTTTTTTTTTTTTTAGTTCTGCAGTAAATGTGCCTTAGACATCTGATGGGAGGCATTCTCATTCTACATTAACTCATCCTACATTATTTCCTAGGTAATGGATTCTATAACATTCTTCACAAAAATCAGAGGAGCATACACATTCAGAAGCTCATAGTATTCTTATATAAGACGTTTTCTTTCACCAATATGACTTAAGATGAATGATGAATGCCCCCATGAGTAGTTATCCACATTCCAGGTGTTTGTTATAGTTTTTGTACTTAAACAAAGGATGGCTATCAGTTAGGGATTGCATTTGGCATGATGTAACATTCAGTGGTCAAGCAGGTTTGATGTCCCTCTGCTTCAGGATGAGTCCTGTTCTGATGGAGCAGCTGGGCAATCAGCACCAGGGAGGGCCAGTGTGCAGGGAGCTCACAGTCCTACCACCCCTTAGTCTGCTGCAGTTCTTTAAGGGGAAAGGCTTGAGCCCCACTCTCTGTGGAAGGTCTGGTGTTGTAAATGTACCAACATAGGGTAGGCAGTTGCTCCTGAGAGCCCTGGCTCAATTGTCTCTCTCAGCAGCCTTAGGTGGAGGAGGGGAAGGAGAGAAAAATTGTCTGAATGAAGGAAAGCTAGCACCCTGCTTATCTCTGTCCCTCTCTCGGGAAGGCAGCCTGCCTAGAATGTCCAGGCTCTGGGGTCACACAGATCCCCCAGGACCCTCAGTGTCCTGTGGCACCCACATTCTGGCCCAGAGTTGGGAAATGTTTGTGGGGGAACGAACAAGACAAAAACTGAGGGGGCTAAAGCTCCCTGGGGAGGACAAAGGCAGACAGTGGGTGGAGAAGCAATATGGCACCAGCCGTCTTGGCTTGGGTCTGTAGTGATGGGAAGTTTCCCAAGGGGGCTAGCAGCCTGGCACTTTGTCTTCAAGAAGCTCCAGGTTCACTGGTGGCAGCAGCTTTGGACTTGTGAGGGTAGAAAGTCTCTCCAGCAGCTCTGGAGCCTGCTGACTATCAGAGATGTGAGGAAGGGAGAAACAACCCCCTCCAGCACCCTTTTTGCTCGACTCCAAGCCTCTTGGGGGTTGACTTCTGCCGATATCTTTCTCCTTCGTGTTCTGTTCTGCAACTTCTTTCCATGGAATCTCTTGTTGGTTCTGGCCACAAAATGGGTTTTACTTCTAAGAATGTCACTGCTATTTTATTTTTCTTTCCCAAACTATGCTCACCATTGCTGGATTTTGTGGACTTATATCATTGTCTACTTAAAGACTAAAAAGTTGGTGATGTAGTTCTCTAGAGGGATTCTTTGTAAATAAAATGATATTAGAGTAAGTGTAAATGCCTTTCAGCATGTCCATCTTTTATGAGAGAAACCGTTTTTAGTGAAGAGGTTGCCAAATTATCTCTTTCATAGTACTGCCAAATGTGTAATAATATTTCAATATGAAGAAAATTATTATATTAAGCATGATTACCAATTAACTAACCTTGAAAACTCGTGAATGTAATGCAAATAAAATCATTCCTTAGACCAGAGAATCATGTTTACCACATGTAGTTCTATGGTTAATTTTTTGGAAATTATGATTTTTTTTGCACCTGATAAAACTCGGGAAGGTGACACCAATTTTCATTCCTCTGTATTTCAACCACAAAAGTAATGTCTCTGGCTTCATTAGCAATAGAATTGCTTGCTTGTTTTATAACTTAATTCCTTCCTTAATTTTGCTGGCATGCTCTTCCTAAGGAGGAAAGTTACAGAGGACAAACTTCCCAGATGGCTAAATTTCATTAAAAAAGGAGTCCTCTGAGAAGGAGACAACTTGAAAAGAAGTTCAATATTTGTTTACTGCCATCATCAACTCCTCCTGTCCCAGATAAAAATGTGAAAAAAGTCAAATGGAAACTTATGGCAGTCTCAAGTTCAAAGATGAGAATGTTACTGATTTCTTATTTACCAAAAAAAAAATGTTGGTGCAAAATGTTGTTGCAACTGAAATAAGCTAATCTAAAAAAATTTTGATACTATTAATTAAGTGGAAAAGTTTTGGATATGTCCTCATGGACGTTTTAGCAGTAGAAGATTACAATGTGGTAGATTTTTCTTTAAAACCAAGGTATTAGAATTTTTGTTGTTGTTTTATTGTTACTAAGTAAAGTATTTAAAAGTACAGAAGAATAGTAGCACATTAGAAGATAGAGGCAGAAGAAAAAAGACATCTTAGGTGAATTTTGATTTACGTTGTGCTTAATAAGCAATTTAAATTCACCTAGATTTTTTTTCCCAGTCATTTCTTATTATTGAATGGCAAGGTATTAAACTGAGGGAAAAGACTGATATTTAGGGACAGCGTATTTTACACTGGAAAATTTCTTAGAAAAGGAATACATTAGAAAATCATATTTCCTAGGGAACTTAGAATTAAAATTAACCACTTAATTTCTCCCTCCTTCAACAGCTATTTAAGTCATTTATGGTCTAATAGATGCTTTAATCAAGGGCATCAAAGCAACTTGTCAATTAAGACTTTCTATTGGAGATAAAGTCTTCATTGTCAAAAGGACATAAGTGATTGAAGTACCTCTTAAGATAATTAACACAGACAGATAAACACTGTAACAGATGCCTCTGCCCTTGGCACTAGCCTTGTTGAACAGGCACCTATGACTCTGTGTAGAAGGGTTTCTCTCATGGGCTGTCTAGGCTCATGCTAGAAGTTCTGGGGAGCAAAGCCCCTGGCAGCAGACTTCATCAATGGTGATGGGAGTTGAAGGGTAAACACCCCTGCTGATGAGAGTTGAATGGGATAATTCCAAAGTGAGTTCTGTACTTTCTCCCAGAGGTCCATATAGGAAGACGGAGCCCCAGCCGCCAGCCTCAGGACCAGTTCATTAGCACCCATTTTACTGGCTCCCTTACTTTCCTGGTTTTACTTTCCAAACTCTCCCATATTAGTGCTTCTTCAGGTTAACTCACAAATAAACTACTTGCCCTCAAATTCTTGTCACAGGGTCTGTTTGTGGGAGAACCCCACTTAAAACATGCCATCCCATTTAATCTCAGTTACTTGACTTTCACAGAAAAAAATACTGTAGGTTTTTAACTTCTTTGTGACTGCCATGTTTGTATTGTTTGTTTTCCCAGAATTATTCACTTAAATCAATATTTTGCTTTGGTCTTAGAGTTCCAGTGCAATATTTGTCTATACATCCATTTTCTACTCAGTGGGAAAAAAAATGTGGGAGTTTGGGTCAATGCCCATTAAGAAGCAAAACAAAATGAAAAGCCTCTAATATTTTTGTTTTTTTCTATTTTACATAATGTCTAATCTGAAAATTTTACTTGCAACTGTTATGAAAAAATGAAATGTCACTATGAAATAAATTTATGAGATTATATTTATTTATGAGATATAAGCATTCCCACTTAATCATTTATCACTCAATTTTCGGCCATATAAACTAGATACTCAAAATAGGAGTTTTTCCTCACATAATAAAACCTTTTATAAAGTTTGTGTTTAGTGTTTCTCTGATCACTTTCTGTCCTAATTTAATACTCCCACAATCTTTTTGGGTTCCTATCACACTGTAATCTTATAACCTCTTCTACCTTCTGCCTACCAACTGACCCCCACAGTAGAGTCTCTTCCTAGTAGACATTTCAAAAATATTCACTGAATAAATGATTGTGGGGACAGTTTCCTAACCTTCAGTTATAAGAAGATTATGGGATCTCGAATCCAGAAGCTGGGTGAGAGGCTGGCTGATCATGGCAGAAGTAGGAGTCCCTTTAGTGGGCTGGTTTTGCAGTGTTATTTCGGAAGTAATTTCTGGAAGTACACCCTAGTGAACTCCTCTAATCCTCCCAACAGTTTTGTAATATTAAAATCCAATTCCCTAACATTAAATTCCTTGCTGCTTAAAATAGCTAGAGTGTTTTCTGTTACAGTGAACCAGTACAGCGTTTGGTACCAAAGGACATTATAAGCAACAGACCTCAAGGTTGGTAATTAAGAATTTATTATTTGATCCAGTTGGATTTGAAGGCAGTGAGGAGCAGGTTACCTTTAATGACCTATTTTTTATCCATGATATCAACCATTCAAACATTGAGGACAGACCAAGTGATGGTTGCTGTAGCATATTATGACCAGCGTAAGTTATGCAAGGACTATAAAGTGAGAGGGTTGCTGCAGACTCTGCTAGAGAGAAAAATGATAGAACTTGAGTTTTAAGGCACTATACCAGAGATTTTCTATGACTGCACTAAAATAATCTCTTATAGCCGCAGGGTTTATGTAGATAATTCTCAGATGCAGAATCTAATTTTGTCATTTCCTAAATTTAAACATAGATTAAGTTTACAGTCTCAACATGTTTCTTGTGAAAGTTAGGATTTATTTGGAAAGAGTGGGACATTGAGATATGAAATAGGCTATTTTGAAGAATTCAGATAGATCCAAGTGCCTCAAACTCTAAAATTACACAGAACTTTATATATCAGTAGAAGTCATCCCGCTTCATTGGTCTGATGACCTAGTGTACGTTGCTCAAAGACGCTGCATTAAATTCTGAGCTTGTTATCTTTTAGGCAGATGATAATTCTCCTTTCCAGTCTCTGTCACCCCTCACTGACTTCTCCGATAACTAGTCAGAATGTCCTATAGTAAGTAAAGCCATTGTAAACTCAGACCCCAGAGGAAAAAGTTTCATAAGACTTTTACACAAAAAGTTTCATAAGGCTTTTAAAACTTGTGCCAGCCAATATCTGGAAAGTTTGTGTTGCAATAGACTCCAAGGATGCTACCCCCGGGAAAGGGAAACATGATTTTAAATAAGGCTAAATTTACTAATATGAAGTTCTTAAAAGAGGCTCTTCCCTTGCTTGAGTAGCTGAGATAAGCTTGATTTGTTAACTAAAACTCAACTAAATGGAAACCTATATTAAATGCTATTTGGATTCCAGAAATAACTACACATAATATAGAGGAAGAAATATAGAGATGTAGGAAGAGAAGGCTCAGACTTTCCCTTCCCCAAAACACAAGAACTACGTAGAGGAAGAAGAAACCACCTTCCTTGAGGAGTTCTGTAGTGGTTGTTGTATTCTCTAGACTTGAAAAAAGGAAAAAAAGTAGGAGATGCTGCCAATAAAAGGAACTGATTTCAATACAGAAGATACCTTGATTACTACAGACTAAGTGGGCATGGTTACCAGGATAGGGCATGAACTGAGGAATCAGAATGGTTTGAATTTAAACAAACTTTGAAAACAGTTAACTGATCATGCAATATCTAGGACTAAAAAAGATAGGCAGTCCACAACTTTCCTACTGATCTGTTTAAACACAAGTACTCTAAAGTGGACTCCATGGGAATCTATAGTGTCTCCTCAAACTAAAATGAGAGTCAATTAGTAGACTCCAGCCTCTCAAATGGAGGAGTGGCCAAGTATACTTGGGGAGGACTTATTACATACACATATTCCAAATCTTTCTCTTGTGTTTCCATAAACCTGCAACCATTAGCTAAAGCAATGTTGGACTGGGTAAAGTGGCATACCTAGACCTTCATATATATATTTTTGACATTTTTTTTCCCTGAAGTAACAGCTTCAGAATACCACTGAGGATCACCAGTCAGAACAGAGTGGGGAAATTAAGGCATTCAGGTAAATGGAGTTTTAACTCAAATCCACATCTCACAGTGGGCCCAGTAGATCTGGGAGAAATTTCTGTGGTTATTTCCTTAGTTCCTGAGTTAATATTAGGAATAAACACATTCAGCATCTGACAGTATTAACAAATTGCCTCTCTAATGAGTGAGGGCTCTTATGGTAAGAAAGGCCATGTGGGAGCTCCTGGAATATCCTATTTTTACTCAAGAAATAAATCAAAGTCAAAGCCTGATCCTTGGGAGAATCAGAGAGATTGGTGGCACCATCAAAGTCTTAAAAGATGCATGCAAAAATGATGATACATTTATACACCGATTTAAACTGGCAATTTGATAGATCTTGTAGGTTAGTGGATTATAATAAACTTAATCAGGGGATGAGTGCAATTGCAGCTGTTATTCCAGATGTGGTATATTTAGCAAAAAAAAAAAAAAATATATATATATAAATATAGCCGATGGTGTCTAGGTGACTTGATGTGAATTTTTCTCTGAGTTAATAAGCAGTTACTTTCACCTTATTGGCATAGAAGTATGCTTCCTTCATCCTGCTTTAGGGTTACAACAACTTTCCAGCTCTGCTGATTATACTGTGGAGGGAATGTAATCACTTCACCATTCTGCGGAGGATCATCATATTTATCAGTTATATGGATGTATCATACTGTTAGTTCCCTGGTGAGGAGAACATGGCAAGATGCACTGATAAAACGCCTGTGTAAAGGGAGTATGAGTAAACTCTGTGCACGTTATGTTGGATATGGTTAACTTTATAATTTAAGAGCTGGCAAACTTTTTCTGTAGAGAGTCAGACAGTAAAAATATATTAGGTTTTGCAAACCAAGAAGATAAACCAAGGATATTAAATAACCCAAGGATATTAAATAACTTATTTAATAAGAAATAAAACAAATTTACATAACATTTTTATTGGTGAAATGAAAAGAAAATAATAAAATTGAGTGCAATTGTTTTGTAATGTAGTCTAGTAAAGAGAAGAGTAGAATTTTATTCCATTTTGGGGGATATTTTGCTTATTTGATGTTCAAAGTTAGTGACTCCATCTCAAAATTGATTAAAAATGTTCCTGTGTTAATGCTAACCTGTAATAAGATTTCATGCATTTCATCTTTGGAAACATCTTTTCACACAAATAGTTCCTGCTCAATACTGATATAAAACCACTAGCATATGATTTTAATTGAGCATAGTCAATGCTTGGAAGGCATTTATATATTTCTATAAGATTCTTCTCTTGATATTTGCTTTTTAGTATGTCGTTTTATTGCTGATTAATCATTTTTAATTGAAGGTTAGGTGGAAACTCTGCAATTACACAGTAAAGTAGATTTTGAAATACAGATATTTCCTTTGCATTTGCATCGAGGTTCCCAAGACACTACTGGAACTGTAGTTTAATCTCATAAAACATACCCACTGTATATTTGCGTGTGAATGGAAATTTCACTTTTTGTTCTAAAATTTGACAGCATGGAAAAGTGTATAAAGTAGCTTAACATTACATGTGATTCTAACAAAATTAACTGTCACTGAAATGATTTGGCCATAAGTTTTACATATGTGTTGTTTTGCCTTGAAATTTCAGGTTTAATTCTTTAAGAAAAATGATCAAATCTGTAGCAATAGCTAATTTCCAAAGGCATTCAGAGTTCAATAATAGTGATTGGAGGCAATTCTTTTCATTTAGAAAAAAATTCTTATTCAAGTTCATTCAAGTTCAATGAATTCAAGTTCATTCTTGGTCTGAACTAAAAAAAAATTGCAATAAAAGTTTAAGCCATCAAATTGTTGTATAGTAGGGCATTTAAGGATATTTAGCTTTTATTTCTGGCAAAAATTCTTAGAACTGATGATAGTTAAGTCCACAAATGTGATGAAGTTCACTGGTTAATACTACTGGTTCAGTAACAAAGAAATTCTGCAAAGTACTTGGTGATACGGTATTTGACGAACTGTCAACTTATAACCATGTGACTGTGATTTGTGCATTGAACAGCAGTGAAAAATGACAAAAAACATAATAGATAACCATAGGCTTCAAATATTACATTTTTACAACTTTTTAATTTGTCCAACTAAATACTTTTAAGCTCCAAATATATTTTTACCAAAATGAATTATAAAATATCTGAGCAGATATTTAAGATTCTACTTTAGTTTGTGCTAAATTACATTTTCTCAGCTTTTAAAAAAATATTCTTACTTGCTATTGTTCCACTCAGTTTATTTACTGAACTTAATTTTTCAGACAGTTCAAATTCAGCATTGACATTTTAAACAACTGAGTGACAGGGTTGTCTTTTGATGTCCGCTGGGGATTGATTCCAAGATCTCTTCAGATACCAAAATTCATGGATGCTCATGTCCCCTGTATAAAATCGGTGTAGTGTTTGCATGTAACCTATGCACATCCTCCTGTATACTTACTTATAATACCTAATGCAATGTAAATGCAATATAAATAATTATTATACTGTATTGTTTTATTTTTATATATTTTTATTGTAGTATTGTTATTTTTAATTGTTTTTTCCCAAATATTTTCCATGGCTGTTGGTTGAATCCATTGGTGCAGAACCTATGGATATGGAGGGCCAATTTTATTGGTAACATCTCTCAATTTGTCAAGAACCAAGAAAAAACACCCAAAATCATTTTCCTTCTTAAAAAATTGACTATTTGATTTTTTTTTTTCCCTAAAGCCCTCAACTCTTTGGACAACTGTTCTCTCAGAAAGGCTAATAGTCCTAAACAAGTTTATTTTCTCTAGACCTATTTCCTTTTCTGCAGCAATCAATATTACAATAAATGGATAAATGCTTAATCTGATAATATCAACATATATTGTACACTTTTAGCACAGCTAAAAGATATTCATATATATTGTAATCACTTAGCGTAATGAATACAATTCTTTGTGATCTAATTTAATAACAAAATCCATACTTGGTTGTATCTTTAAAGTACAAAGTCCACTTTTCTTGTTTTTACATGACAGATATGCAGCGGTAATAAAAAATAAAATTGTGACATGGAGATATATATGGTATTAATAGATGAATAGCTGACAAGTTATAACTATGTTACTGTTATTTATACATTGAATAGCAGTGAAAAATAATGAGAGTATCACAGGAGGTCCCTGTTGCATGTACTCAACTCTGCTGTGGTAGCACAAAGGCAGCCATAGACAATAAACAAATTAATGAACGTGGCTGTGTTTCAATAAAGCTTTATTTATAGACACAGATTTCAATCTTATATGACTTTCATTTTGTCATTCTTTGCAAGAATGAAAAATCTTACCCTAAATACACAGAAATATTCAGGTTAGGTTGAAAACCCAGAGCCCGATCATCAGTTAGTTTAAAAGACATATTAAATAGACTGTATGACCACGTCTTAAAGGATATTGGGTTCAACTTACTTAATTTTTTAGAAAATAAATCAAGGCTCTGAAGTATTTAATGACACATACAAGACATGCAGACAGTGACAGCAGAGCTGAAAGCCTTGATTTTAAATTTCCTATAGAGTGTATTTCCCTGAGTACAACATGGACTTTATAGTAATGAATATACACTTTTGTTTGCTTTATCATATTTTTCATACTTTTGGGTAAAATGTATCATAAGCATAAAAGTGTCCACAACACAATGTATAGATTAAATAGCAATAACAGTAATAATAATAGTAGCGGTGAGATGGCAAACACCAATGCGCCTACTATCCAGCTTAAGAGAGACAAATGATGATAGCAGCATATCCGGCTTTTTCAACTTAAATGTAATGCTTTCAACATTTCACAATTTTTTGTGTGTGATTTCACTGTAATTTTACCTTTTTTTAAAAAAAATATGGATTCCCCTTTTCAGGCTAAAAATGTTCCCTTAATTTCTTAGCTTCCTAAAAGATTCTCTGGCACTCGTCTTTCCAGTCCTCTGGCCTAAAGCTGGGGTTTAGTTACTCTGCTCTGCTGCTCACTTCCTGGGACTGTGCCTGTGCCTGGGGTCAAGCAACAGCAAGACACAGAAAGGAAATGAACAAGGGGGCTTTCTGGCTTCATCCTAATGGGACCTCCACTCTGGAGAGAAAGCTTCCCTTCCCTCAAATTTTAGGCACTTCTGGGCTGTGGCTGTTGCCACAGTTCCTGTTGTTTACACCACTGCTTTGAGATTGCCTAAGGGCTAGGGCAGGAGAGAAAAGAAAGAAATTGAGCCAGATGGGGGAGTTTCCTCCCACTTTCTTTGAATGTTAGGAAATTCCTTTTCCATTCGTCAGGACAGAGCTTGAGAGTTTCTAGAACTCTTGATTGCCATTTCAGTGCTTTGGGCTGCCTTGGGTCCAGGTTGGGTGATACTTTGGGACAAAATGGAGAAACTCCCTATTAGTTTGGTGATATACTAGTTCTGGCTTCTTTTCCAATTCATCTGCTATCATTTCCTCTTCAGAGCCCATGCTTTCTGTCCAAGTTTTACAGCTGCATTCAGTGGGAGGTTGTATAGTGTGCTTACTCCTTCTTACCCAGAATTAGAACTAGCCAGTAGAACTTATTTTTCCAGTCCACCCACAGCAAAAGTCTAGACAGGCAAATATATTTATCCTCCTCTTCTAGGAACTGTTTTTACCTAGACATTTAAACTAGAGTAGGCCTTTTGAAGAAGGTGGTACCCTTCCCTTCAGGGATCCTTCTTTTACATGGAAGTGTTCATCTTGCTCTTCCACCCTGCTTGGTCTCTAGACTTTATCTCTGGGCCCCTGTATTTAAGGTCTTCTAAAGCTCTGGGCCAGGGCAAATGTCTACTTCAATGTTTTATATAGCTCTCTGGAATCAATTTTTCTTTGTTTTTTTTTTAAACCTCTGATGATATTCCTTATTTTAACACGAACTACTTTATAAAAGATAGGTTATTTTAGTATTTTACACAGTATTACAAATATTCTCCATGTGGAGGATTTGTTTTTGTACCTGTACTTCACCACACTTGCTACAAATAGAGGTTTTGATTGATTTTTTTTAAAAAAATTGATTTCTGGTTTTTTTTTTTTTTTGAGACAGAGTTGCCCGGGCTAGAGTGAGTGCCGTGGCGTCAGCCTAGCTCACAGCAACCTCAAACTCCTGGGCTCAAGCAATCCTCCTGCTTCAGGCTCCCGAGTAGCTGGGACTACAGGCATGTGCCACCATGTCCGGCTATTTTTTTCTATATATTTTTAGTTGGCCAATTAATTTCTTTCTATTTTTTTAGTAGAGATGGGGTCTTGCTCTTGCTCAGATTGGTTTCGAACTCCTGACCTTGAGCAATCCTCCCACCTCTGCCTTCCAGAGTACTAGGATTACAGGCGTGAGCGACAGCGTCCGGCCTGATTTGTGGTTTTGATGCGACATGGTGGACACTGTTCCAAGGACCTTCTCTAGTGAATTAACCTCTAGTTAAGTTACCTTCATGAATTAATGACTCAGCAACTCTATCTCTATCTCTATCTCTAATATTTCTCTTTATCTCTCTGGAATATTTTTCTTAGATATTTTCTAAACAATTAAGGCAAAGAGAAGTCAAACGGACTTAATTTTACTTATTCATTTGATACATGGATATGTCCTTTTTTTTTTTTTTTACATGATAACAGGAAAGCTTTTATTAAAAACCCTATGGCTGGGGAGGGCAAAGATTCAGTCTTGCTGCTTGGTTTGGGACGTCTCAGCGTTGGCCAGAGCACAGTCCTCGGGGATGGGTAGTGAGGCTGCTGGAAGAGGGCCCGGCTGCTGCACTGTTGGCCCCAGTCTTGGCCTCCTTCCACTTGGCGAGTCCTGTTGACCCTATGCCCCAGGGCGCATCAAAGAATGAGCTGGGGTCCATTGGGTCTGACTCTTCATCCTTTCAGCTTGCCACCTTCTTGCTGTTGGGGTAGGGAGCCAGCTCCTCCCGGCTACAGTGGCGCCATTCTTTGCCCTCGTCTCAGTCTGCCTTGTCACTTCCACGGTCCCCATCCTGTTCCTTGTCCCGCTTTCTCTCTGTCCACCTTGTCATAGCCACGTTCTCCATCTCTGGCAGACTAGTCATGGCTGCGGTCCGACTTCTCCCAAGCATCTGCATTACTGCTCCTGAGCTTCTTGGCAGATGTGGTAACGACTGAGTTGGGGTCATGCGGGGAGAGCCAGGACATGGGGTCTGCGTCCACATTCCAGTAGTAAGGGAGCCTGGAGGAAAGCTGGAGCACCGTGTACCAGCTGGGTGGCAGGCCCTCTGACCGGGTGGCCTCATAGTCCACAAGATCATCATAATAGTCCTCACCTTTATAGTTTATCCCCAGGGCTTATTTCAAACAGTGTGGACTCAATGAATATATTTACTGTAATGCAAATATCAACGATGATGATGAATTACTTTGAATTTGTAAATTCCATCTGTAAGTATATTTAAGAAATGCCAACTTTGGTATAAATAGCTTTCTCATCCTGTACCCTTTGTCTTCCTGTACTCTATTTTATTCACCTTCAGAAACTTCTCTCTGCTCCTACAAGAGACATAAAAAAAGAACGATCAGAATAAAGTGTTTCTTCTCCTAGGGATATTTGCATTTTAACCATAACCAAAGTTTCAAGTTATAAATCTATGATAATGAAACTTCAGGCATCAGAGAGGATTTTGAGAGAAAACACACCCTAAAAGTTGGCCTATGATTGTGGCGTAATACGAAAGCCATAGCTTTCAGATTTTAAAATTTTGGTTTGATTTGTTGAAGACATTCGGGTGGGAAAAGGTGGTTATTTTCTATTATGCCTGGAGGTTAGCAGTACATTTCCATTCCCTAATAAAAGCCAGTGATGCTCCGTGTGATTTATAAGAGGAGTATTTCAGGAATGGTGAAATACATAAAAAGAGCATTTTTTCACAACTAAGTCATAGAGAGACTCCCTATGGCAAAATTTCTTCCATAGACTATAAGCCTATTAATTTTTTAATAAGAGGATTCCACTGGACAGGGTATTAAGTATATGCAGAAGGCCAGAAGGGGTAAGTTTTAATTTTAGGGTTTTAAATTAGGTTTAAGAAAGCCTGTAGGGTATTTGAGTCAATTCTCTGAACACCGCAAAATTGATGCTTGTGGCATAAAAAAATCTCGGTACAGATTACACTCTCTTAGGTGCAGACTGTCATTACAATAATAGATAGGTGGCTGGATAGAGAAATTGAGAGAGCTCTTGCTTTCAGAATGAGGCCTGTGAGTTGCATGGAACAGGCTTCCACAATTATGAGTATAGTGGCTCATTGGTTTGTTTGAATTCACTTAAGCTATAGTAATAAACATGCACTGAGCCAGTGAATGGTAGAAAATACCCTCCAGGGTTCTTCATTAGTCAAACTAGAGAGTTAAACGTTGTGCAGAACATATGAGCTTCCTATGACTCAATTATCTCGTATATGCATTTTCTTTCCAAATCAATCAACCTTTCTGAACTTCTCTCCCACATGCCTCAATCACAAGTTATCTAGAGAATGGCTACACACTTGCTATTTCTTCTAGTAGATGCAGGGAGTTCAAACTGTTTTTCATTATTATTGTTTCTGAATCCACATAGAACTGTGTTTAGTGGCAGTCTTACTTCTGGTGCTTCAAATCATGCTCAAGTAATCTGCTACAGTACTTGTGTGATAAGAACTTCTAAAATGGTGTCTGGTATCTGCTCAGTGCCCAAGTCTCACGTGTAGGAATTAAAATATAGTTATTACCTGACAGCTGCCCTTGCTAAAGGCTTCCTATTTCCTTCTTCCATACCTACTATTTAGCTAGAGGTTCACAAGCAGGAGTTATGCACCCAGAATGACCCTTTTTGCACTTTTCCCTGTATTTAATCTGAAGAGGAATGTTGGAGGGTAACATGCACAAAGCAGTGAAGGAAGGTGTGGCAGACAGAACCCAAGGTGACCTCCCATTACCCCTGCCTTCTAGTATTTACGCCCTTCTCTTAAATGTGGGCAGGACTTGTGACTTGCTGCTAATCAATAGAATAGGGGAAAAGCAATGTGATGTCACCCCCTTGATTAGGTTAAGTGGCAAAGGTAAGACATTTTGCATATATAATTAAAGCCCCAAATTTAGTGACTGTGAAATAATCAAAGGGAGCTTAATCAGGTGAAATCAGGTGAAAGCCCTTGACAAAAGGACTGGGCAGTCCGTGAGTGACAAACTCTCCTGCTGGCCTTGAAGAAGCAAGCTGCTGAGACGTGAACT